>CAXKVY010010383.1:0-23767 GCA_964058915.1 Tetropium fuscum
TCTTTCCTCGGTATCCGACGCTTTTGTTCTTAATGAGCGGGACCAATTTTGAAAACTTCCTTATATCAATATTTTCCTTAACATTCAATGTACTTTTCAACATTGAGTAGACACTCCATAACGTAGGAGGTTTTATAATTTTTGGTTTTTCCTCAAAATAGCATATAAGCACATTTTCAGAAACCTCTTTTACATGTTTCTTGTCGCACCATTCACGAAATTGGTCATATGTTTTCTCATATACTAACTTGGATTTGGCCGGTAACATATTAGATACAATTGCATTTGCTTTCTCAGATATATCTGATGAGGTATCACTACCACTATCATAATCAACATCCATATTCTTGAAATTGAAGCAACTACGAGCAAACACAGTCAAACACGCGGCGTGCCACAAACAAACAAACAAACCGTTTCTATAGTAACGACACAGAAAGACCACTGGATGCTGTGAAATTGTATTGGAAGTATTGATAACATTAAGGATAACATGTATGGAAAAGAGAAGTATTATTTAGTTATTTTGGACTTATTTTTTTCAGACAGGAAACATTTTTGAATACGATTTTACTGAAAACATTGAATAATATTTTCAAGACAACAGTCGTTTAAAAGCGATAACTTATCGGGACAAAAAAACACGTCAGTATTGGAAGTATTTATTTTTAATATATTTCAAACGATGTAAATTCATATTAACAGTTGTACAAAAATGTTGTTTGTATTTCGTGTATAAAATTCGTGTTTTCATGGGACATTCGAGAGAACGTCCCATGAAAAATTTTCATTTTTCATTTTACGCACTTAAAACAAAAATTACTCTTTTTTCAAGATTTTTTTTGTCTAATTTTGTTGTCTAATTTTTTGTCTAATAATCTAATGAATTTGAAAACATTACACTTTTTTTACATATTTTGTTTTAATAACTTTCTCAATTTTTATTTGGCGAAAATGGCAACTACGGGAATGTCGTATGTTTTCATATTCATTTTCTGACCCTTGAAATAAAAAAATCTGTGCTGGTACTGCTAATTTATTTTATTTATTACTACTCGAGGATCGAAGATTATTATTCGAATCAGGTAAAAATACTCGGGAGATTGACGTTAATAATTAATTATTTATTAGTATTATATTGGATTATATTAGATGTGTACTTCCCTATGTGTACTTCCTAATTATTTTTCTAAAAGAAAAGTAACCTAGCCTAAGTTACTTCTCGGAACATCAATTATCTCTCAGTTAAAGTCCCGTCAAAATCGATCCAGCCGTTTCGGAGATTAGCGGGAACAAACAAACAGACAGACAAAAAAAATTAAAAATTGGTTTTTATGATGGTTGTAAGTACCGTATGTACTTTCATATGCACTACGTAAAATATATTATTATGACATTACAAACAGACATTTCAATTTCATTTATTAGTATGTATAGAAGTATAGATCAGTAAGTATAGATAGAAGTATAGATCAGTAAGTAATGTAGCTTAAAGCTTCCTTCATCCACACTCAAAAATCTATGCCACATCCAGAAAGATTATGGAGACAGCTTTTCTCGTTTCTTCGATTATCCTTATTATTATGCCTATTATTTATTATTATGGTTGAGTTATTAGAATGGTTGGTGAGTGGCCTTCATATATCACTATATTATACCCTACATATACCTTATACTATACCCTTCGGATAATTCCTGCTCTGAATGATGGTTAGGATTTATTATTCTAAGTTTGCTCGTGGGTTATTATACAGCCAGCAAACATAATTTTGATAATAATAAATATTATTTTTATAATCCTTCATAGTTTCCACCGATAGGAGTTAAGGTTAAGACATCGAAAGAAGTTGAATTTCGCATACAAAATTCAATTCACATCTTTCCGCCTTTTTGGGGGAGACTCATAGCTCTAGGTGATTTCGATATTATATTTCCATACGCCTGCAGTGTCTACAAGAGATATCCTAACGCAACCAAAACGTATGTTTAATAAAAAACATTCGTCACTGTATATGTAGATTTGAATCCAAGTTTTATATTTTTTGTAAATAGTCTGGTGGGCGTACGAAAATGTCATATCATCATATCTCGTCCCCTTGAGCTTCGGAGCAAAACATAATGAATTCCATGGTGGCATTGACAAATCATCGAGAGGAGAGAGCTAACACAAAATACAGTACGGTAAGTTTGCTATTGCTCTACATCAGACCGTCATCGTTTTTCTGCGTTTTAGTTATGGGCGATATAATGCAATATCATGCTGTGTTAATCTTCCACCAGATGGTTAATCGATGAGTACATTTATAATAGTTTAATTGTAGCAAGTCCCGTTCTAGACGTCTGATCATACGGAAAGTGACACTATATTATACAGAAAATATAATAAATGATGCACATTGGTTGATGATAAAAACTAATTGATTGAAAAACAATATTATGTGACAAATAGTAACAGTATTTACTTTATAAAGATTGAAACTTGACACTAAAGGTATTAATAAACATAAATGTATGAATAATTTCCGTTCATTCTGTCGGAGCTAGAGCCTTGTATCATATTTTCATAATAAATTAATATTTCTTATCTTCACTTATTTATGGATTTATATTACTTAATTCTCGTTTATTCGTAATCCCTAGGATTAAATATGATAAATAAACTTTTCTTCAGGATTGCGACGAGATAACAAAAAGCTTCGTGAAACGGGTTCTTCCTCCTCTGTGAAACAGGTTCCCTTCTGGGGTTATCCAGAAAATCATCTCCAAAGATACCAGTATGATCTAAACTACTAAAAGCCCTTTTTTTGAAATTTCTTTTCTGAGCACTTTTTACTGGTTTACAATATTTTTTTACGGTATAACGTGTTATGCGTTTTATTTATTAACATAAGTATACTAATATCATGCCATAATGCCTACTTTTTTATTGTTCAAATAATACTTGATTGAGATTCTTGTTTTTCTTGGATTCTTGATGTATCCTTTTGTGCAAGACCAAAACGCTCTCCAAAAAGAGTGCCGCTCTCCAGTACTTTTTTATAAATTCTATTCTCTAAGCTTGCAACGCCCGTAGGCCTAATAATTTAGAATCGCCTCACTACAAATAATAATTACGGGTAAATATAGAGTACGTATCTAGACCATTAGACAAAGAATAACGTACGAGTAACGAATTATTGTTACACGCAAATACGTGATTAATCGAAAACCGTAAATATATGGTTCCAACCCAAAAAGATAAAAAGACCTGGATATAAATATGTAAATACACGTTACAATCCTAGGAAGGTAGATTATAGATTAATTTTTCATAATATTCGATCAAAAAAATGAGCTGAACAAATCACAATTTCTATTACTAGTTTGGTATACTATACTTTTACTGCCTGAAATATGCTAGACACCTAAAATAACCCAGGAAACATATGACCCATATGTATAAAACATGAAGTGGCCTACCAAGTCGTAAAAAATTTTGTGATGTGTAAACATCTATTACGGCGATATGAGGGTACATTTTGGAAAATGGGACGTAAATGTGAAAGCGAATGTGACATCATAACCCATCGATTATCATGCACAGTACCTACCTACTAAATTAATTCAGCTACTACCTGATAGATGGCGTTTACAGCGCCAACCTCCATGGTGTGTGTGTGTGTGTGTGTTGTGTTGCTTACCTTATTAAAAAAGTCCCGATGTGAGTATCGAACCAGCGATCCCTGGTTGGGAAAGCGAGGCTTGAACCATCATGCTGCACCATCATATAACTGCTAAAAGCTTTGTTAAATCTCGTATGCTTGGTGCTTTGTTAGGGCGGCGGTTAGCGTGCACATGATGCAAGTGCAAGTACAGTGGACCGGGGCCCGTGTGGCAGTTAAAATATTAGGATAAAGATAAGATAAACGAAAATCTAGATCATAAATAAGTAGTTAAATACAATAAATATATCAAATTATAAAGTAATATTAATTTAATGTTCAATATATGTCATATGCAGTATAGTAGATGTGCAAGCACGCACGTTTCGCTGTCCAACGTATGCACTATACACAACGACAACCAGCTACGCATTTCATTGGTCAGAATCTAATTTCATTATCATTTCATTAAAGTTATCTATCGGCACAAAAATCTCTATCTAGCATGATTACATTAGACCCAACAATAATTATATCAGACTTATTATCGACAAACTTAAAGATTAAAGGTTGTCGCTCATTTGCCCGTCACAGCACGACCCGTCCCGTCCCGTCAAAATACGGATGGGATTAAAACAATGCAAATGAATGGGCAACCGCTCATCCGGCACGGCACGACTCGGAGAGAACGTCGACGGAAGGAATTGCCGGTCTCCGATTCTCCCCGGCAAACAACGGTACGTGCCGTGATGGACTGGCCAAGTGAGCGCGTCGTCGGACGGCGGTGACCAGCATAATAATAATTAATAATAATTAATATTGTTATTTTTGTGTTTTGATGTGTGACATTTAATTATATTAAACAAATCATAAGATAATGATTTATTACTTACCTTAATGTTACAGCAAGCCTTTCTTCTTTCGATATTGCTCTCCGAAATGAAGAATTTTGAAATGTTAGTTCAGACTCTAGAATATCAAGGAGTTCTGAAAATTTACAAGGTGACATTCTAAAATATTTAAAAAAATTCTTCTCGTCTTCTTTTAGATCGTTAAATAGATGATGGAATTCTCCAAGGTTCGCCCTCTTTTGGTTAATGGGATGGACCCACATGCTCCTCATTCTTTTGTTTTTATTTTCTTCTTCTGCTAATAATGCGGCCACTACTATTACTTCTTCATCAGAACTGCTGCTTTCACACATGGTAAACTGCTACATGTAAACTAAACTAAAAAGATATTTCACAGCACACGACGGCTTGCTGTTTCGTTTCCGCCGGAAAAGTGAGCGACGAACCTATCCGTCGCCGTCAAGCGAGGGACAGAATCGGGTCGTGCTGTGACGGGCAAATGAGCGACAACCTTTATGCGAACGCATCATGGTAGAAACGGGGTTCGAGAGTCCATAGTCGCGAAGAAGAAATAATGTAGATGTGACGTCTAAATTAAACACTGAAGTTAGAGATGTAAATCTGATGATAGTATAAAATTTAGAAATCAAAATTAAATCAAGTAAAATTCAAATTATAGGAGCTAGACGTAAAATTAAATAAATCAGATAATAGACATTACTCTGATTGGTCAGATTGTCTAATAATATTGAGAAAGAAATGAGTATCCAGGAAGTGAAGTGCAACTGTTTTCATATACGGCATATCCGTGGTTACATGTAACAATGCAAAAGAGTTCAGCCATAGCGTTCAACGCGAGAACAGTTCCGCTACTAATTTTTATAAAATAGTGTTAAAATTTAATAGTTAAACTAGAGAAAATTAATTAAACTAGTAAAACTCTTCTCACTTCTCTCGTCTTAGTTTCGACGAACCACTTTATATGCAGTTATTTCTGCAGAAATAACTGCATATCAAGTGGTTCGTCGAAACTAAGAAGTGAGAAGTGGAGACCTAGTAGCGTCCCCAGCTTGGTGAGAAGAAAAGAAAAAGTCAATTTATTGGAAGTTCTAATTGTAAACAAGCAGGAAAAGTGCAGAATCCGACGATCCACAGATTGAGGCATTCCAGAGTAAATAATAGCAGCGTTCCAGATAGTACGGCGGCGTCCGGTAGATGACACCATCAGAGCCCAGCATCAGCTGTTAACAAACCAGTGTCGTGGAAATTAGTGCTAAGTGTTGTGCCTTGCAAAATTAAAGGATTAACATAAAACTTGTAAGGTAGCAACCATCTCAAACATTGCTAGTTTTAAGTATAAATTGTATCAGAGGCTTAGTCCCATGTATTAGAATAAGTTACGTAGGTTTTGCGTAGGATATTTCTAAAATTCAGAACTCATTTATTTATTTGCATCATCATATGATAATAAAATTAGCCATATATAAATATTTCTTTCTTATTATTATTTTGAAACATTACAGTTGTAATATCACAAGAAAGTGAGAATAAATTGAAAATAATTTGACAGATTTTCGAAAACTTGTTCCCAGACAATAGACGCGATAGGCCAGAGGGTGTTGCAACAAGTTTGAGAAAAGATCTGGATAATTAATTTTTAATTTTTCGTTTATCGTGTGGTATTCTATAGATATTTTTTAATTTTTGACAAATCATAAAAACTTTGCCTGTATACTATTGTTTTAACAAATAAAGGTTACTTAACTCACTATAAACAAAATAAAGTATCAAAATTAGGCTGCTTTAAAGTTTTGCATATGAAAAATACAACTCTTATAAATGTTCTGTCCTTGGCTGGAGGATTCTGCAACATGTTTTGTTCTCTTACGTTAAAGGATTTTAAAGAAATATCTTAGGTTGCTAATTAAATTTAAATATTCTTCGTTTTCTAACTATACGTATGTAATTGACGTCTGGTCTGCTCTAGCAAGATGAGACACCGCAGTTACGAGATCATGCAAAGTGGTTCATAATTATATTTTTAGTAGGTATTGAAAATAGCTCTGGGCACTTGTATATGGGGGACGTCTTTGAAAAAACGTTCATGACATGCGACATGCTATGTCCCAAGGTCCAGTCAGCAAGGTCAGAGAATACGGATAGGTCACAATTTGCTGTGTTGGAAAATAAATGAATTAGGTACTGATTTGTTTTATTTATGTGCTGACTAGTAAATATTGCTCTTTATGAATAGCTGAAAATTCAGAGAGTATAACATACTTAAAATTTTAGAGACCAAGCTTTATGTTTAATTCGGAATAACATAAGATGAACAGTTCGATAGTTCGGTTTAAAATATATATATCAATAGCTTATTCATTAGAATGTTTAATACTGGATAGGGCTGGAACCTTTGATGTAACTGTAACACTCGGAGTAGTTTCCACAAACACCAAAACACTTTCACTTCGCTCGACGCGCGTTTCGCCAACCAAGTTGGCATCATCCGGAGACGATTAAAACTGAAATCAGTTTGAAACAGTTTTAATCGTCTCCGGATGATGCCAACTTGGTTGGCGAAACGCGCGTCGAGCGAAGTGAAAGTGTTTTGGTGTTTGTGGAAACTACTCCGAGTGTTAGAATGTTTAATACTCAAATATTTTCTGCTTCGTTCCTCCGACGGGCACCGGCATCTACCATTGGCGTAGAAGACCCGGGCTGGGCAGAAACGGGTGGTTATAAAAAGGGTATGGTCAGCACTTCAGTTGGCTGAATGATTTTGAGGGTATAACTCACACGTTACCATAAAAATATATCTGGATCTAATTGTCCTTTATTTTTTTTTATTATCCCCGTAATATACATTGTATATGTTAAAATTATAATATTTTTATATCTATGCATCCACTATTTTATGGACATATAGTACTTCATAGTAATAATTGAAAAAAGCATGTTTTTAATTAAAAAGTGTTTTGTATTTCGAAGACCTTGATGGAGATATTTGAGGTTAACTATCTTACTATATTATTATGCCCAAATAAAATAGATGCGCTATGAGAGACCTGCAGATAAAACTTGCATTTAAAAAAGGCTTTTCTTCTCTGAATATCTCGAAAACGGTCCTACAAATATTGGGAAAATATTTGGGCGTAAAATATTGAACTTTAAAAATCATAATTATTTAGCAACACGTTTGTAACAATCGTCAATTACAATAAAAGGAGAATTATTGTAATTTTCCTAATTAAAGTATTGTTGCCTTAGCGTACAATTTTTTTTTTTAAAAATGGCTCATATTATGTAGTCGATGTGTTTATCGATATTAACTGTCGATATTAACGAGCGATGGAACTCAAAGGATTGCAGCAGCTCCAATGAATAACCATATTCGGGTTATACGACGTGTTTTAACTGGTGCCATTGATACTTAATAAGTGCTTAAACTAAATAGCATAAAATATATGATTAGGCATTCTGATGATTAATATGTAAGTGTTAAGACGTGTATCATTTTAATTATTTCCAAACGAAATAATTTCTTTTTGTTGGTTTTGGTTTAATTGAAACAAATCCTTTATTTCCATTTTTACTGCCGAATCAAATTGCCGAATCCAGAAATGAGTACGCCCCCTTGCGGAATAAATTCGAACCGAGGAAAGCGAGTAAAAATTTGAAGTTAAACGTTCTGTGAGCTGTGGCCTGTGAGTTTAAACCGTTTAACCGTCACGATTCCTCGTTTACGACGTTACTGTGGTTTTATTACTCTTTAGCTGTGCTCTTTAGTTTTACTGTTGGCTGTGCTTTTTTGCGAAACATTTTCGACCCCCAGGAAAGCACCCCAAATGCACTGGGAATTGAGGAAGAGATTGATAAGAGGAAAGCTTGGGAGAAGGTTTTATTAATGGGCAAGCCAATGACAAACAATATGCATGTTTGCTCTTATCATTTTAAAACGGAAAATTACTGTTCAAAAGGTAAGGGATATTTATTGAGGTTAGATTAAGTAAAAAACAGCGAAACGCGTAACGTAACACAATCTATTTTTGTTTTAGATGTGGACTTAAAACAACCTAAGCTTAAGCGACACGCTGTACCTTCCCAAAATTTGCCAGTAAAAAGATCACTTGCAAGTGCCAAGAGAAAGTCCAACGATTCTAATCGTGAAGATAGATTGAAGAGACGACGAAAGCTCGATGATGAGGCTACTACAAGTATTAGTGAGGTACATTTATGTGAAGGTGAAATATCTTTACCTGTCAGCGAGGACAACCATGATCTCGAAAATGTACGAACTTATAAAGACCTCATTGAAGACGAAAAAGTTGCAGTTCATAATCTTCTACGCCTTCATGAGATTTGTAACTATAACGTTGATAAAGAAGTTTAAGTTTGTAGTGGAGACATTGTTACAACTTTTACGTCAACAATAGAACTTAGTTCATAATTAAATTCTTTAACAGGTATACCATCATTCGACCTCGACCTTCGACATTATTCGACATTATTGCGATTCTTTTGAATAGAGATCGAGAGTTTCTCTGCCGTGCTCTTTCCCCTCGTGAATTCCAGGCTGAGTACGGCATGTACTTATTTTATATTGTTCATAAATTGAATACCTGTTTAAATAAATAAGTAGGTGTATTAAAATGCTTAGTCTCTTTTTTCATGTCAAAACTCCCGCTTTTCGTTAGTAACCAGTGCATGTCGGACAGGGTTAATTTATATTAAATGCAACGTACACGCACACGGCTTAGTGACACTCTGTTTAAATCGTTGTATAGCACTGTAATACAGGGCTGTATAAGACTATACTTTGCTAGGAGCACAACATGATTTGTTACCCAATTTCGGAAGGAAAACTGAACTCAATAAAATACGGAAACTGTTTTAGGACATTTATTCTGACCATAGTCATATATGCAAGGGACAATTGTACTGTTTGTTGCGACACTCGCCTCATATAAAATTACTGCCTAATTTGTAGTTAACATGGTTAATATAAAGCATGAAACACTACTTGCAGGTGAGGGAAGCAGACGTGGCGATACCTTGGTACCATTTACTTCTAGATAGTGAATCGTATAAACAAAAAATGACGTACTGTCATTGTTTATGGCAATCGCCATTCTGATATTAGCGTAGGCAATCAACAAAATTATGTGATTGTGACCAGGCAGGGGTTACCGAAGCCTAGTATAGGTAAAACTTCACGGTGCCCAGGGAATTTTCCCTGTATAATGTTGAGTACCATAGTTAATATAGAACTTGTGTTATTGTCCCACAACCGTTGAACCTCTGAAGATTTCTCCGCCTTGCAAGTACATGTAAACTCTACAATGGTTGCATCTCCGTCTTTGTGGATGAGTTTCCCACTTATTTCATGTGGAGAGTTCTTTACACCGCTTGTTTGCAAACATAGTGCTATAATTTGCACTAATTCCATAGTAGCAGATGTAGTTCCAAGTAAAAATTATATGCTTGGCATTTACTAATGCCTCACCCTCTACAACACATCTACCCTCTGGAGTGGCTTGCAGGTAAGAAAACACTTTTCCCAATGAAAGAAAAACCTCTCCATTGAAATCGTCCATCATAACCTAAAAATAACGTTTTATATCAGTACAGGTACGCCGTATAAACATCTATTCTACTGATAAACAAAACTACATACCTTTGTTTTAAAAACCCCTTAAAGTGGATAAACGATTTGTACGTATAAAAATGTCCCAGTTAAGAAAATGTTCTCGAGTTTAAGAACAGCACACGAAAACACGTAACGGCACGGAAGAAATTTTACTCGCTTTCCCGATATTTATTTACAAACATCAGCGCCCCCAACGGTAATTTTAGTCGCCAATACATCATATTGTACAATGTCAATGACGAATGGCGGAATGATTGACTGTCATCTATTTTCCTAATGTATGTTTTGAAATCGGCGCCAACCATAACCAATATTACTTAGTCAGCACATACTAAAATTACTTTAATACAACCATTACTTGAATATACCATTAGTCGATTTTAAGGTCGATCGCAAGTGCAACAATAAGACAGTTTTTGTTATTGTCGGTAACCATTATCGACATCTCCTTTTGAAAATAAGTTTCACAAATTGTGTCTGAAGTTTTCTCTTAGCGACTATTTCAATTTGGCATAATAAATGCTTAATTTTCATAGTATGTGATGCATGTGATAGTCCTAAACATCTATCAGCTGTCCCCACAAACCGATAAGAATTTTTATTTTGAACATAATAACATAAGAACTCTGTAATTAATCAAGTACTGTACTACAGTAAACAAACAGTTATGTCTGGTATTTTCAATACGCCTAAGACACTTCCGTAGGATCCAAGGTGTGTGAATTAGTGTGTGTAAAGTCTAGATTGAAAATATGTATTACAAAATATATTGAGAATGCTTTGATTCTCCCCGTATATAATTTAATTATTTATTGATTTGTAAATAGTACAGCTGAATCCAGCTGCTAATTTATTTCGTATAAATTGTATTGCATCTCATAGAAACCACCCAAACGTTTTATTTAGGTATAAAATAAAAAATGTATAAAACGAACACGAGTATTCCTTATAAAAGCTTTCTAGCAGTAACAAAAAGTTGAAGGAAATAGGTGTTGATGTAAAGACAGGCTGTCGATCTATTGTAGCTCTAAGGATTTCATTTATTTTCGCTCTCATGAAAAAGTTCCGATAACAGGACTATTGACTGGTCCTTCCGTATCAGTACGACTAAAGGGTTCTATGGGTCACTAGCTACAAGCTATTTTTCACCTCGTTTCCAAGGCGCCAACTATTTACGTTTTACTATAACATCCCGCTTTTGAAGACTTTAGTTCCTTTCTCTCTTTTACCGAACGATTATATAAATACAATATATTACACCATTAATAAGGGTTCAGTTTGCTCTTGAAAAGAATTTAATGAAAATGCAAATTGAACTATTGCTACTTTTCTTTTATAAATTGAAAATTTAACTATTCGCATGTAGGTATTCATTACGATAATTAACATAAATCACTCACTGAAATTTTAAAGCCGTGAACGCGTTATGGGGATTTCGTGCATTACATGATACAATATATCCATTTTTATATCACGAGTTACATGAGTGCAATTAGCGATATTTTTATATTATTTGAAACACACGAATTTTGAAAATATTTGAATTTAATTTTACGTTCGCCTGAGAAAGTAGGGTAGTAATTTTTATAATTCATTTAATTTTGTTTTAGGGTGCATGATAATAGTGGCACACTCGGAGTAGTTTCCACAAACACCAAAACACTTTCACTTCGCTCGACGCGCGTTTCGCCAACCAAGTTGGCATTATCCGAAGACGATTAAAACTAATCTTAAACATTGCACAGTATATCCCTTTTCAGGATTTTTGGCTTCTACCCTCCTTTTGGGTACTTTAGCCGGTTTTTGCTCATTGTTTGTTCTGCGTGCTCCTTTTGGCTATCCGTTTTTATGCTTGTTGTTACTCTAGCTTTGTGTGACGTACGTACGGTATTGGGTATTGGGATATGCGTGTTAATTACTCGTTTGTTATTTTTATTAGTAGTTATTTGTTAGTTTACAATATATAAAGCGGCTGTAAAAGCATGGATACAAATATCTAGTCTACGTTAGTATGTTATAGTTGGTCTTTCTTGTTGTGCTCATTTTTTGTTTTATTTTATTTTTTATGTTGTTCTCAGTTATATTTTTTTTTCCTTTATTATTTTTTCTATTTTTCCCTTATTTTGTATTTTTTATTATTATTACTTAGTTTTTATATTTTTTGGGTTGTTTGTTTTTTGGTTTTTTCTGTATGTATTTTATTTGCTATCTATCTATTGTTTTTTCTATTTTTTGTATTTTTTATTTTTTCTATATACATTTTTGTTAGTGGCGGGGGCTAGGGGGTGAATGTGTAATTGTGAGATGGGTACTTTGGTGGTCTTAAAAATTTAGGTCTCATTGCCTGTATGATTGTTGGATTGAGGTGAGTGTCTAGTTTATGGATGAAGTTTGGCATGATTTTATCTGCAATGAAGTTATCTAAATATGGTGTGCCGGTTATTTGGTGTATGATTGTTGTCTGTATTTTTAGGTTGGTGTTTTTGTGTTTTTGTGTAATTATCCTTAGACATTTATTTTGAAGTACCTGCAACTGATTTTTCCTGGTTTGGCTTAGGAACGGGTACCATACCGGGCTTGCATATGTCAGTAGAGGTCTGACATATGCCTTGTATAGTATTGCGCCCGTTCTCAGGCTAGCGTTCTTTAATATTGGAAATATCTGATTAATCCTGCCCCTGGTTTTATTTATCACAGTTTCTGAGTGTTTAATGAATGATAGTTTTCTATCGAGTTTTACACCTAGGTATTTTATTATAGGTATTGTCTTTACTGTTGTTTCATTTAACTTTATTCGTATGTCAGGTACGTCTCTCTTTCTGGTCATTTCTGTCTTTGTCTCGTTAATGTATAGTCCCCAGTCTGTGTAATATTGTACTATTTGTGTAGTCTGCTGTTGCATTAGTCTGTTTAGTAATGGTGCACTTGTCGTCGTCGCTATGGTTGCCGTATCGTCTGCGTATAATGCAACAGTTGTCCTGTGATCTGTTGGTCTAGGGATGTCGTGGGTATATAGGTTAAATAGGGTGGGTCCTAGGGATGATCCTTGTGGGACACCAGATGTTACCGGGCGCGGTTGTGAGCTTTCCTCATAGACTGTTACTACGAATATGCGATTTGAAATGTATGATTGTATAATCTTGATTATACGAATCGGAAAATTCGCGACGTGTAGCTTATGCTACAGTCCAGGATGCCAGACTTTGTCAAATGCTTTTTCGAGGCCTAGGGAGACAACCCCTGTATATCGACCTCAATTAAGATTGGTGGTAATGGCTTCACAGATACGGAACAGCTGTTGGTCAGTGGAGTGATAGGGTTGGAAACCGTATTGGAACTCGCTCACTACGTTATTTGCAAGAGCGAATTCCATTACTTTCCTTTGTATAAGTAGGTCTAAAATCTTGCTAATTGAGGGTAGTAGGTTTATGGGGCGATAGCAAGATGGATCGGTAAAGGATTTATTTGGCTTATGGATAGGAATGACCTTGGCTGTTTTCCAGAATTGGGGATAATGTGTAAGGGTTAAACAGGAATTAAATAGGTTTGTTAGGAACATGATTGCAAGGTAGGGTAGTTTTTTGAGGGCATAGTTGGGGATCTGGTGAAGGCCGGGTGCTTTTCTATTGTTTGTCGCTTTGATTGCCTCGTATACTTCTTTAGGTGTGAAGTATACGGGACAGTCAGTGGTTCTGAGTTTTAAGTTATTTAAATATTGTACTGTTTGATTTGCGTTTATTCTGTTTTGGATTTCTATTTCATTTGGTGTGAATTGTTGTGCGAATTGTTCTGAGAAGCACTCGGCCTTCTCCGTATCCGTTTGCGCATTTCCACGGGCTGTGATAAGGATTGGAATTTTGGGTCTTGACTTTGTAAATCGTCTGGGTAGATAATAGGGATCTTCGGCATGGGATTCTATGGTTTCGCATAATTTTAGATCTCTGAATATTTGTATTTCTTTCCTAATGGTTCTGGTAAGTTTGTTTATTACTTGATTATGTTTGGGGTCTTTAGTTCTATAATATGTTTTTCTTACTAATTTTCTTTCATTTATTATGTCTAACATTTTGCGAGGGAGAGGATTGGATATTAGGTTTTTTCCCGATACCGTCTGGCTGGATTTTAGGGCTGTTTGTATCGTCTTTGTAATGTGTCTTGCTGCCTGCTCGATGTCATGTGTATTTTGGCACCTCGGGCTTCCCGTAATTTTGTCGTTTATTTTTTCCCTGAATATTTCCCAGTTATAATCTTTTTCCCTTGGTTTTCTATTTGTTTTAATCTGTTGAAATTTGAGATTTATTGTTGCCTGAATGGCTAAATGGTCGCTGGCTATTTCTATAATTTCTCTGAATTCTATCTGTTTGTTTACGTTGCATGTTATTATGATGTCTAGTATGTTATTTGATATCGGTCTTGTGGGCCATGTCGGGGCTATTATTCTCATATTTTGTTTATTTTGTATGTATTTGTGTAATTTTTTCCCCCCATCATTAGTTGTGCCATTTGTTGTGTTCCATGACTCGTGCAGGCAGTTTAGGTCTCCGATTATTAAATGTTTGTCGTTTACTTGTCTGATAGTATCTAAGTCATTTGTATTTAGGGTTGTCCGTGGGGGTTTGTATGCAGATACTATCAATATGTCTTCGTTGTTGGGAGTTTTTAGGGTTACACCCGGTGCCTCTAATGAGACAACGGGGGGTATGGAGATTTGTTTGTATGGTATGTCTTGTCTTATGAGTATTGCTGTGCCAGCACCATTACCTGTTGTTCTGTCGTTTCTTATGACTTTAAAATTTGGTATGTTAAATGTATGTTTAGGTTTTAAATTCGTCTCTGAGAGACAGCATATTTCTATTTTATTTTTGTCTAACGCGTTTATTAGTTCCTGTCTCTTTTGGTTTGCTCCGTTAATGTTTAGTTGCATGATAATTATTGTCTTTTTTATGTTACTTATTTTATTTTTGTTGTTATGTTAATATGTTTGTTAGCGCTTCTGCTATTAAGCAGATTTTATCGAACGGGTCTGTTTTTTCCTTTAATTGTTTGATCAGCTGTAATATTGTGTTCCAAATTTTACTAATATTGAATTGTTTTATTAAATCTATGATTTCCCTTAGGGGGTTGCTGTTTACTTCATTATTTTCTGTTGCTGTTGTTTCCGGTTGCTCGTTATTGTTGTTGTTTGTATTTTGCTGTGCTCTAAAGTTTTGCCATTTTGATGCGTTATCTTGTGTTATTTTATTCGCATCCTCTGTTGTTCTTACCGTGGGGGTGCTAGTTCTGGTGGTGGGTTGTCTTGTCTGTCTGTTTGGTATGTTTTGTCTTTGTTCGTTTAAGTTATTGTTTGTCGTCCTTTGCCTTTGTCTGCTTTTTGCCTGTCTGTAAATAGGACACCCTCTATAATTTGCGGGATGCTCCCCCCCACATAGTGCGCATGTGCATCTCTCCGCGTTGCACTGTTCCCCTTTATGATTTTTTGCGCATCTTACGCATTTTGAAGTTAGATTACAATACATTGAGGCGTGTCCTATTTTTTGGCAGTTATGGCATTGCGGGAGATCGGTCCTGACATACTCTGAGACGGTTACTCTCAGGTGGCAGAGATTATTCAGTTTGTAGTAGTCCTTTACCGCTATTTCGGGTACGGTAAGGAGTAGGATGTTAGATGCCAGCTTCCTTCCGTTCCTCGGTATCATAATTCGGGCTATGTTCATAAATGGCAGGTCTTTTAATTCTAGGTCTTTTTCTATTTCCTCCCGTGTAATATCTAAGGGTATGTACTTGACTACTATTTTAATTGGTCTTATATTTTTAGTGCTGTGTGTAAAGAATTCAATTTCCTGTTCTTGTAATGCCCTAGATATTTCATTGTGCTGTCTTTTTGTGTCTGGGAAGCAGATAAGTGCAGAGTTATTGAATTTATATTTCGGGTTAGGTGTATGTTTAATGTTTATTTGTTTTATAAGATTTGAGC
Organism: Tetropium fuscum; assembly: GCA_964058915.1. Taxonomy (NCBI): domain Eukaryota; kingdom Metazoa; phylum Arthropoda; class Insecta; order Coleoptera; family Cerambycidae; genus Tetropium; species Tetropium fuscum. The sequence goes on from CAXKVY010010383.1 coordinate 16,114, forward strand.
TATTTTGGGTATATATATATGTATCGGTGGGGGTTTTGGTTGCGTGTTAGTTTCTTGTGTGTTATTTTTATTTGTGTTAATCTGTGTATTTGGTGTGTTTTCTCTGTTTTTAGGGGTGTTTTCTTGTGACTTTTGTATTCTTATTTCATCTAGTATTAGGGGTTTAAAATTTTTCTTAGATTTCTTTTTGGGTTGAACTGTTATTTCCTCTAGTGAACTATTTGAAATATTTGAAGTTCTGTCTACTTGGGTTTCTATGTGTCTATTTATGTAAGATGAATTAAATGGGTCATTTACTAGTTCCGTTTCCATGTTTGTAGGGGATGTTGTTTTGCTTTCTGGTGTGTTCGTGTGTCTGGATTGTGTAGCTTGTGCTGTTTGTGTGATTATTGTTTGTGTGGATATGGGTGGTTTATTTATCTGTGCTGTAGTTATTATGTTTGTTGTGTTGCATGTGGTGATGGTTGAAGTGTATGTGATTATGTTTTGTGTACTGGTATTAGGTGTGTTATTACAGGTTGTGATGCATTCTGTTATGTTTTTAGTTTTGGGGTATTGCGGGAAAAGGTGTGGGTAGTCTATTAAAGGAGTACCGTACGTCGAGCTAGTTGTTATTGGCGATCCGCGGTTGGAGTTTGATGTGAAACTGTCTCTCCGGTATTTTTGGGTGCTGGTTGTCAGTTCCTGAAGGGAGTATGAATTTGATATTTCGCTTACATCTGAATAAATCGTATGCTCCGGGTCTATGTAGTCTAGTTCCGGCATTGATCTATTTAATTGTTTGGTAAATATTAATTCCCGTGTTCTGTTTTTATTCTCGGTGTCCGTTTTTGTTTCCGTGCTCGGTTTATCGCTGATAATTAATCTCGATTTTCTTTTACGTTTGCCCTTGGGGCTCGGCATCTTTGTTGATATGGTTTTTTGCGCGCCTTTTTTTGTAGCGAGACGTATGTCGAGGATAACGCGCTTTGTTAATTGAGTTTATATTGATTTGATACAAGTTCTAATTGTATCGTCGGTTCTAATGCTACTTACTCTACCCTTAGATTTCTGTCTTCTGCTTTCACAAGTGCAATTGTGAGTTCTACGAATTGGCGTTGCTGCCCCAATTCGTCGACCTCGCAATATCACCGCTAATTGCTAATCTAATCGTAAACTACAAAATCTACCATATTTATACTATTTTCATGGTGACGTCACTAATGATATCACCGTGAAATTTACGCGTGACTAATCACGCTTCAATGATCGATTGCTAAGCAACGCGTAAAGCGGGCTACGGTATGATATCACCGTGAAATTGACGCGAGACTAATCACGGTTCAATCATCGGTTGCTAAGCAACGCGTAAAGCGGGCTATACGGTATAGGTCCCTTGTCGCTATTCATACTACTATTACATTTTACAATTTCTATGCCCTCAAATGCATCCAACTGTCTATTATAGGTCACATTTCTAACTAATCTTAAATTACTAATATCTATTCTATGATTGTTGTCAAAAGCATGTTGTGCGACACTAGACTTATCTGTTCTTCCATATTTTAGATGAGCCATATGCTCTTTAAATCTGGTGTTAATTGATCGTCTCGTTTGTCCAACATATTTTCGATCACAATCATTACAACTAATTTCGTAAATCCCAGATCTTTCATTTGGAACAACTTTATCCTTTGGATTGTCTAAAAGTTGTTGTAATTTGTTGCTCGACGAATGAATCGCTGTTATACCCAAGTTTTTGAAAACCTTACTCAAACCACGAGTAAACCGGGGTTCGTACGGGATGGATACATATTTTGGAGCCTCTATATCCTTTTGAAAGGTCGTAGAATTACGAAGTGTGTCCTTAAATTTACACTTCCTAATTAGTTTTTCAACTATACCTCTAGGATAACCATTACTCACAGCTATATCTTTAATTAATACTTTTTCTTTTTCAAACCTCTCATTACTGACTTAAACTTAGTAAACGATGGACAAGAAAATTAAAACTTGCCATTTTATGTTGATAGCAGTGGTGAGAGTCATTAGGGATATATCTGATCGTACTGGTATATTTTCTATATATATATATATATATATATATATATATATATATATATATATATATATATATATATATATATATATATATATATATATCAAATTCTAACCTATTGTCACTATTTTTAATTACTAATACGTCTAAAAATGGAAGTTTTCCATTATTTCCTAGTTCATATGTAAACTTTACAGAAGTGAAACGACTATTTAATTTGGAAATGAAGTTTTCTACATCCGCAATCTTAGTGTCAAACACGGCAAAAATGTCATCCACATACCTAAGTCAAATCCTAGGAAAATACTCGAATTCTTCTTTTGCTTCAGTTTCAAATCGACTCATGAAGACATTAGCAATGAAAGGCGATAAACAGTTACCCATTGCGGTTCCTTCATGTTGTTCATAAAACTCATTGAAACGGAAGCAATTTTGTTTCATACAAAGTTTTGTAAGGTTTATATATTCTTCTATTACTTCTTTTCTATAGTTGTTTAATTCGAGTAAATCTTCAAGATAGTCCAAGGTCGGTGGAATTGGTACACTAGGAAATAATGAACAAACATCAAAGGAAATCAAAATTTCATCCTCTTGCAATTGAATATTCTTGACCTTATCAATGAAATCAATCGAATTTTTAACTGAAAAACTAGGCTGTGTAATGGGCAAACTTTCAAATTCCTTAGTCAACCATTTTGATAAGTGGTAAGTCGGAGATCCAATAGACGATACTATTGGACGCACCGACTTCCCTGGCTTATGAATTTTTGGTAGACAATACAATCTAGGTACAGTAGGGTTAGACACACGTAACCGATTCTTAACAGGTGGAGTAATAAGGTTGTTACATGATTTGATGACATTTTTTATTTCAGTGGTCATTCTTGGTAAAGGGTTTCTAGTAAGTTCTTTATAAGGTCCATTACTAATTAGAAAGTAGATGTAGAAAACTTCATTTCCAAATTAAATAGTCGTTTCACTTCTGTAAAGTTTACATATGAACTAGGAAATAATGGAAAACTTCCATTTTTAGACGTATTAGTAATTAAAAATAGTGACAATAGGTTAGAATTTGATATATATAGAAAATATACCAGTACGATCAGATATATCCCTAATGACTCTCACCACTGCTATCAACATAAAATGGCAAGTTTTAATTTTCTTGTCCATCGTTTAAGTCTAAGTTTCCCTCCCAGTAATGAGAGGTTTGAAAAAGAAAAAGTATTAATTAAAGATATAGCTGTGAGTAATGGTTAACCTAGTTGATGATGTATGATAGTTGAAAAACTAATTAGGAAGCGTAAATTTAAGGACACACTTCGTAATTCTACGACCTTTCAAAAGGATATAGAGGCTCCAAAATATGTATCCATCCCGTACGAACCCCGGTTTACTCGTGGTTTGAGTAAGGTTTTCAAAAACGTGGGTATAACAGCGATTCATTCGTCGAGCAACCAATTACAACAACTTTTAGACAATCCAAAGGATAAAATTGTTCCAAATGAAAGGTCTGGGATTTACGAAATTAGTTTTAATGATTGTGATCGAAAATATGTTGAACAAACGAGACGATCAATTAACACCAGATTTAAAGAGCATAGGGCTCATCTAAAATATGAAAGAACAGATAAGTCTAGTGTTGCACAACATGCTTTTGACAACAATCATAGAATAGAGGTGGAGTAATAAGGTTGTTACATGATTTAACCTTATTACTCCACCTGTTAAGAATGGGTTACGTGTGTCTAACCCTACTGTACCTAGATTGTATTGTCTACCAAAAATTCATAAGCCAAGGAAGTCGGTGCGTCCAATAGTATCGTCTATTGGATCTCCGACTTACCACTTATCAAAATGGTTGACTAAGGAATTTGAAAGTTTGCCCATTGTACAGCCTAGTTTTTCAGTTAAAAATTCGAATGATTTCATTGATAAGGTCATGAATATTCAATTGCAAGAGGGTGAAATTTTGATTTCCTTTGATGTTTGTTCATTATTTCCTAGTGTACCAATTCCACAGACCTTGGACTATCTTGAGGATTTACTCGAATTAAACAACTATAGAAGAGAAGTAATAGAAGAATATATAAACCTTACAAAACTTTGTATGAAACAAAATTGCTTCCGTTTCAATGACAAGTTTTATGAACAACATGAAGGAACCGCAATGGGTAACTGTTTATCGCCTTTCATTGCTAATGTCTTCATGAGTCGTTTTGAAACTGAAGCAAAAGAAGAATTCGAGTATTTTCCTAGGATTTGACTTAGGTATGTGGATGACATTTTTGCCGTGTTTGACACTAAGATTGCGGATGTAGAAAACTTCATTTCCAAATTAAATAGTCGTTTCACTTCTGTAAAGTTTACATATGAACTAGGAAATAATGGAAAACTTTCATTTTTAGATGTATTAGTAATTAAAAATATTGATAATAGGTTAGAATTTGATATATATAGAAAAGATACCAGTACGATCAGATATATCCCTAATGACTCTCACCACTATCAACATAAAATGGCAAGTTTCAATTTTCTTGTCCATCGTTTAAGTCTAAGTTTCCCTCTCAGTAATGAGAGGTTTGAAAAAGAAAAAGTATTAATTAAAGATATAGCTGTGAGTAATGGTTATCCTAGAGATATAGTTGAAAAACTAATAAGGAAGCGTAAATTTAAAGACACACTTCGTAATTCTACGACCTTTCAAAAGGACATAGAGGCTCCAATCCATCCCGTACGAACCCCGGTTTACTCATGGTTTGAGTAAGGTTTTCAAAAGCGTGGGTATAACAGCGATTCATTCGTCGAGCAACAAATTACAACAACTTTTAGACAATCCAAAGGATAAAATTGTTCCAAATGAAAGGTCTGGGATTTACGAAATTAGTTGTAATGATTGTGATCGAAAATATATTGGACAAACGAGACGGTCAATTAACACCAGATTTAAAGAACATATGGCTCATCTAAAATATGGAAGAACAGATAAGTCTAGTGTTGCACAACATGCTTTTGACAACAATCATAGAATAGATATTAGTAATTTAAGATTAGTTAGAAATGTGACCAATAATAGACAGTTGGATGCATTTGAGAGCATAGAAATTGTAAAGTGTAATAGTAGTATGAATAGCGACAAGGGACCTATTCCGTATAGCCCGCTTTACGCGTTGCTTAGCAACCGATCATTGAAGCGTGATTAGTCACGCGTAAATTTCACGGTGATATCATTAGTGACGTCACCGGAAAAATAGTATAAATATGGTAGATTTTGTAATTTAAGATTAGTTTTAATCGTCTCCGGATGATGCCAACTTGGTTGGCGAAACGCGCGTCGAGCGAAGTGAAAGTGTTTTGGTGTTTGTGGAAACTACTCCGAGTGTTACAGTTACATCAAAGGTTCCACCCCTATCCAGTAGTTGATGTAGGTATGTAGATACAGGTTCAAAAAAGTATTAGTAAAATCCATATTTGAACTAGGTAAAGGTATTTATTTAAAATAATATGTTTTTATAAAAGTAAACAAGAAATAAATTAAACCTAAAAATGTTTACATACATACATATAGATATTTCCAAAATATGTTTATTAATTGATTAATAAACATATTTTGGAAAGGGGTCTACCTTGAATTTCAAAGTAAAAATTAAAGCAAAAAAAATAAGGCTAAAAATTATTCTGGAAAGGGTACATATTTGATCTAATTTACCATTTTTTTAAGCTCATTTTTCTACTAAAAATATTATAGAATCTTAATGAAAATCTTAATAAGACTATACCTAGCCCTTTTCATCAGATGAAGATTCTGTAACAATTTTTAGTCATGCAAGTTGTTAAAATTGACCAAAGAATTTAATGATATATCGATTTCTGGTTCTAAAAACCTTAAAGTCTTGTCAGTAAACCTTGTCAGTAAGATTTAAAAACCGTTAGATTATGTTCACTTATCGTGAGATTTTATCCGAAATCGTGAGATCTGGCAGCCCTGCTACCGCGGACCGTACGAATGCGAATGATACGTGTCGCTCTTGCGACAGTGTGTTATTATTATTACAGAGATCAAATTTCAAAAATGTCATATTGTGAAAGTCAATATTTTTGTAAAAGTGAAATTATTATTAAAATTCTGAGGTGCCAGGAAAACGCGTGACCTTGAAAATTTTCAAAATTTTCTATACCTTCGCGCCTGCCGGCGCATCTAGTTTTGCCTCGCGCTTTTTATTTTTAAGCCCTAGCTGGGGCTGAAGCCCCCCCAAGTAGAAAATGCTAGCTACGCCTATGATGGAAAGATGGCCCACTATCGCCCAACGCATCCCGCGGCACCTTTTTCTGATAGCAATAATTGAAATGACGTTTCTCTGTACATACAGACGACTTCATCATAATTTTTTTTAAAGTGAAAGCATGGTCCATATAGTCTGAGAAATAACTCAAGACTGACACTGGAGATTATCATATTCATTAGACGCGCAATGACTAAACGTTACATCATCTATGCGTTTTGAAGGATAATTTCCACGATATTATTCCTAAAATATATAAGATTCCTTTTTCCACGATAATATTTCTAAAATAGATATTAGTAATTTATAGGTTTATGTTAAAATTAGTTTGTTACCGCATCTTTACAAACATAACTCTTCCGACCTCCATCCGCCACCCTCCTTATTCATGTTATTATTTTTCTTTATAATTTTATAATTTACCTATAATTAACCTAAAATTTCACTCAATATCGATCTATGATTTGGCTTCCTGTTCAATAAACATGATCCGTGTTGACTGTTGAACTGTTGCTCACTGTTGAACTTCAAGTCAAATAACTCTTTGATGTTCTTTAATCCTACATTCCACAAATCTACCAGTCTGACCAACATAATTAACTCCACAGTTACATGTTAGTTTATACATGCACCTTCTGTTTGTAATTTTGGATATAGGTCTTTATTTGTCGTCAATATTTCACCAATTTTCCTTAGAATTTTATATCGTGCTATGGTGTTCTTAACTCCAATTAATGAGCCACTGCAATATGTAGTGGCTAAATTGACTATTATATATTATATACTTTCAGCAATCCAACTGAAAGTAATTTTAATAGTTAAAAATAACTTTTTTTATTAAGGAAGTATCTTAACACGAACTTTGCTTAATTAGAATATAGCATGAAAAGGCTCTTATTTATATACTTATGAATTAGAGTAATATGCTCGATTGCAAGATAAACTTCACTTATTAATTATTTTATTAAAAAATACATATAGTGGAGTGGATCTGGGTTTCGAAAACTCAAATAGAGCTGCAAGGAATTACCTACATGAATGTACTAAAGAACAGTAGTTAAATCCAGAAACCACGAAAATGATATTATAGGGCACATATCTTAAGAGGGGAAAATTGTTAACTGTATTGTACGCTGAATATCCGTGGGGTGTATCGGAATTACAAGATAAATAATAAACTGAAAATACACTTCGTGTCAAAGTTTCCTCATCTTGCTATTTACTCAGCGCTATTTTACAATAACGGCTATATTTACTTTAGATTTATATAGAACGAGCGGGAGCAATTTAGTGTATTTATTCTTGCAAATGTATTAATTAATCTCACTGGATC
>CAXKVY010010384.1:0-34218 GCA_964058915.1 Tetropium fuscum
TATCATGTACTGTCGACCAGATACGGCCTTTATCAAACAATGTGGCCAGAAAGGCGTAACTTTCGACCCTTCATTTGCCCATCTGTTACATTAGATAATGCAACATCTTTATGTAACTATATGAAAAGCTCAACATCATTATTTCCAAATGACTGCTACCACGTTTAAGTACAGTCAGATTTCTCTACAGGAACTTTGGGTTTGTTTTAACAACAATATGAACTTATCCATTGCTATTGTTTAATACTATTTATTACATTCTTTTCTATAAGTGTAAAATATTAAAGTTAAGCATCTTATTAGTTATATTAACTAATGATGTGTTTATAGGGCCCAATAGTGCAGCCTTGGCTAATCCATGTACCAAATTAACCTGAATTCAAGGGTTCGCTTAAATAGCCTGCTATATTCATATAGCAAATTCGAAGGGTGGTAAAACCAAGAGCAAACAAAAAGCGTTAAGCGCTTCACACATAGCAAAAGAGGGCTATGGCAGGTCTTTAATACACATGTTTCCCTTGTCACTTTATTAAATACACATTGCATACGAAATGTCTGCATATACCGGGTGAACGTATCAATTCATTGTTACCAATGGTATGGATGTATTCTGTGATGTATTTAACTAATTATCTATATTGAACATTATTGTTGATAGCAAATTATATATTGGGATTAATAAGTTCAGATTACTACCAACATTGTTCAAAACAACAGCAATATATATACCAGTCACATTATCGCAAAAAAAAAAATCAGAAAATTATTTTGTAACTCTAGTGGTCAACCCCCAAAGTTAGCCTACAATATATTCTTTAAAAAAAGTGTTTTAAACGTCGCGTCGTGTATATTGTTGCATATGTTATGTTCGTGTATTATGCATACTGTTGTTCTATAATTGATATTCTATATTGTTATACAACACGTATATCAATTAGAATATCAATATGGATAACACTATTTTCTATATTGAAAATACCAAAACTAAAATTTATATTAACATACTTTAGGGTTCAAATGCTAAAGTATCCTTTAGACTTTTTTATAACCATATTCAAATTGAAGCTCCTAAATTCAACTATTTATTATTCACTGTTTACGCGGATACATTACTAATATTCACTGTTGTTTAAGTCTTGCAAAATAATAATATGCCACCCCCTCTTCAGCACAAGTCTCTGCCTTCGCGGCTAATCACTGTTTATAATAAGGGGTAGATATGTTGTTATTATATTATTATTTCCTTACCGTATACGTATTTGAAAGCTGCCATCAACTGTGGAAGATTCTATCATGCTTTTCACGAAGTAATTAATTATGTTGAACTACTATAGCAAAAGATAATATAATATAATAATAATATTACACTAATCAGTGTTTTTAATACATATTATATGCAATTCCACCCTGTAGATATGTCTCCGTCATCCCCTACTATGTCATCCAGCACAGTTTTTGAACGCCAGCCGGGCTAATCTACAGTTCAAATACTCAACCACTAACATGTACTTTTAGCGCAAGATAATCCAAATACAATAATAATAGACATCTGGACCAATTCCTGGTGTTTTCTTATTCACTTCACGCTTCTGTAGAAATAGCCTTCCACAGGAAAATATTGATGCAATGTATACTTTCAGGAATACACTGCATTTTTAATTTAATTTTTAAATATATATATATATATATATATATATATATATATATATATATATATATATATATATATATATATATATATATATATATATATATATATATATATATATATATATATATATATATATATATATATATATATATATATATATATATATATATATATATATATATATATATATATATATATATATATATATATATATATATATATATATATATATATATATATATATATATACTCCCCGGCACAAAATTCCGTCACCCTAAAATTTTGCCCAATTTTGATGTTTTATAACTTTTTTATTTTTCATCTGATTTTCATAAATTTTTTACCAGTCTGTAGAAAAGTTCATTGTGTGTCTTTTTAATTATTGTAATAAGTCATATTTTTCGTCCAGGCAATATTATACAGGGGTAAATCAAAGTGTTGTTTTTTGTCGTAAACTCAAAACACCCTGTGGAAAAATTGAGGCGAATAATTTTGTTTACAAACTGTTTGCTGCCATCTTAGACGTATTGTAAACATTTTGTTATTTGATTCATCCCATTATCTCATTTCTTCTGCGAGCAGCAAAATTTTAAATGAAACGCTGATTTCAAGCCTATTTTTATTAACAAAAACATCCACTAGGTATATCACAAAATTAATTAACAAAGACAAATTTTAATAACGTGTATGTTCTCCTCTCGCAGCAATGACAGCTTGCATTCTTCGTGGCATCGAATTAATAAGATTACTTATTCTGTCTTGAGGAATAGCCTGATATTCTTCTGTCAGCGCCAGCCGTAAGTCTTGCAAGGTTAGTGGTTGCACAGGACGGTGACGGAGTGCTCTTTTAAGAACATCCCAAAGATGTTCGATTGGGTTGAGATCCGGGCTACATGCGGGCCAGTCCAATCTTGGAAGTCCAACCTCATCCAGATATTCGCTCACTACCCGTGCAACGTGAGGTCTAGCATTATCATGCATTAATGTAAATCGGTTCCCAATGAAAGAAGCAAATGGAACAACAATTTCTTGGAGGATTTCCTCAATGTAACGGTGGGCGGTTAGTGCTCCATTTTCAACAAATACAAGGTCAGTACGTGCATCGGTAGAAATACCCGCCCAAACCATGACTGAACCACCGTAATATTGCAGTCGCTCAGATATGGTGCAGTCTGCATATCTTTCATTTCTACGTCTGTATACCCGTTCACGACCATCCGGCGACCTTAAACAAACCCTGGATTCATCTGTGAATAGTACGTTTCCCCACTGTTCACACAGTCAAAGTCCAGTCAGCATGCGCTCTTGCAAATCTCAGTCGGTATTGTCGATGCCGAGGAAGCAATTTTGGACATACTGCTGGCCTTCGTGAATGCAATCCTGCTTCTAACAATCTTCTACGTATCGTTCTTTCACTTACACTTACTCGACGTACCATTTGCAAGTCATTTTGTAGATACACAGCAGTAGCTCTTCGATCTCTTAAAGAACTCATAATGACAAAGTGATCATCAGCTTGAGTGGTCATTCTCCTTCTGCCAGAGCCTTGCCGCCTAATAAAGTTTCCCGTCTGTAGATACCTATTCCAAACATCACAAACTGTAGACCGCGCAATTCCCAGAGTACGGGAGACATAACTCTTATTGCGGCCATCCTCTATTAAGGCAACAATTCTACCTACGTCTGCTGTAGTTACCATGATGACAACACACTAAATTAACTGTACTGTCAAATATTCTGTCACAATAACCGCGTATTTAGCCAACGTCGATGTTTTTTAATTAAAAATGATAAAATTAACAGCGTTTCATTTAAAATTTTGCTGCTCGCAGAAGAAATGAGATAATGGGATGAATCAAAAAACAAAATGTTTACAATACGTCTAAGATGGCAGCAAACAGTTTGTAAAAAAAATTATTCGCCTCAATTTTTCCACAGGGTGTTTTGAGTTTACGACAAAAAACAACACTTTGATTTACCCCTGTATAATATTGCCTGGACGAAAAATATGACTTATTACAATAATTAAAAAGACACACAATGAACTGATCTACAGACTGGTAAAAAATTTATGAAAATCAGATGAAAAATAAAAAAGTTATAAAACATCAAAATTGGGCAAAATTTTAGGGTGACGGAATTTTGTGCCGGGGAGTGTATATATATATATATATATATATATATATATATATATATATATATATATATATATATATATATATATATATATATATATATATATATATATATATATATATATATATATATATATATATATATATATATATAATTTTTAAAGTGAATACTTCTTTAGCCACATGAGAGTGATTTTTCAAGGCGGCGTCACGACATATTTAATAACATTTTCGTCTCGCAAGTGAGCTAAAGTATATGACAGATATGAGGGAAAGAGAGAAACAGATATTGCGAATGCAGCGATATTAATACTGGATGCACATCTGCGGAGCAACAAGCCTTCATACGTTAGAAAATCCAGAAAATGTCACTTATTGACACTGCAGGACTGCCATATGAAACTGGTTTGTCGAAGGTGTGTTTTATATGATAACAACAAATATTGATGTAACAGGTGATTTAGCAAACGGTGCAGTGGGAAAACTAGTGTATATTGATTGTGATGGTACAGGTGAAGTCACGATCGCATGGTTAGATTTTCCGGATTCACCGAAAGTTGGTGAAAAAATTAGGAAAAAAGTTGCAGTGTAAACGCTAATGAAATTAGTAAAACAGCTGTAACAATCCTGTACCTGTTACAAATGACATTTGTAACAGGTACAGGAAATTTGCCATAGATCTGCCAACGTGGTTTACAGTCACAAAACTACCGATGCCGTCTATGCGCGCGTGTCATGAGGAACTAGTAGCGACACAGATGTGCGTTACAAAATGATTACCAATGTGCGGTAGCGTACCGATTAATACAATGACTAAGGCCGCAAAGAAACCTGTTAAAACCTGAGTTTTAACCACAAATATTAGAGGGAGTGGGTAGTCGCTTTTCACATTATGTATACTATTTAAGTGCGTAAATACCTACAACTTACTCTAAAATATTTAACTTATAACTAATAAACAGTGACCGTAACAAGGCCGCAGATTGTTCCAAAAAAGCTAAGATAATTCCAATATCAAATGATATTATGCATATTAAAATACATGAAAGGTATAGAAGAGGAGTCTGGAAGCGTCATAATTAAATAAAACCAAACACATATTTCCATTAATATAGAAATACAACACGCCATTCAATATTTTATTTGCTACTCATTTTTTTATTATAGAAGTTTGTATTATAGTTCAAACACGTCACATCACATGATTATTATTTTCATAGCTTATATTGCAAAACCACACCGAGTTTAGGAAAAGAAAATATATAATTATGTATAGAAAAAAACTAATTGATTTTATGCCCCTTTGGTATTTTAGTATTTCCCCACTATCTACAGATTAATTAAGATTCTATCCTGTTATTAGCAATAAAATACCCGAAATGTAATCTGGGCGAGATTCACAATACACATGCATATAGTAATAAACATTTCATCTTTTTGAAATACCGCACCACAATGCAAACCCAATCAAGGCGGCCAACGTAAATCAACGAATGTAGGGAAAGAATTACACACGGGCTCATATCACGATCCCTGGAATTTCACTACCATATAAACCTATATTAATTATTTGTTTGTTAATTTTTTATTGTTATAACACTCCGAAATTAGATTGCATTTTCTAGGCCTGCGTTACTCTTACTTTATTTGCTAAAAATACTCGTGGAATGTGGAATAATGACTGCCCTCTGCTATATTTTTAACCATTCAGAAGTGATAGAGTTGACTCGAGCTACGAAATGATATAAAAAGCAATTATAGTACAGTCACATAGGGGTTCTTCTACTAAAAAATCCGAGTGTGCTGAAACTTTGTATAGATTGTTACTTTTATTATACTAATAATATATCAAGTCCCCACCGATATCTTGTTTGCGATTCAAGTTATTCAAGGTCAAATGTCACAGAAATTGTTTTTTCGCAAATATTTGGCTTTCCGTAAAGCCTATGACTTTTTTGGTTATGCAACAATAAATATTAAAAAATACCCCTTCAAAAAATGTTATATACATGTTTTACTTAAAACCAATCATTTTCACAGTATAAGTCAGGAAAACACAGGGTGCATCTGTTTCCACACCACCTCAGGATACAAGGCGCGTTTTTTTACATGGTTTCCCCAGTAGGCCTAATCCAAAGTTTTGCTTGTTCTACAGCTCATCCTCATTCTCGAAATCTATCCCCTCTTCACCGTCTTCGTCCTCTGTCACCTTCTCCCAGTTCTCGTCCTTTGTCCCCTCCTCCATATTCTGGTCATCCTCCCGAATATTTTCTTTTCCTTCTATATCTTGTGTCAAGAGTTCAACAAGATCCAGCTCTTCATCTTCTTCATCCTGAATAATTTCTTTGTTAGCGCTACTATCGATATTTGTGTTGAGACATGACTGACCGTGACAATAGCCACACAGTATTGAACAGGATAGTCCAACTTTTCTGCACCCGCAATTTGTGTTTCATCCCTTGATGCAGTTGAAAAAAATAGTTTTAAAAGTACATCTGGTGCAGTTGGTAATAGATTCTTAAGGGGTTCCAAAATGTTATTAATTATCGTCCATCCCCATTATTCAGGATTCAAATTATTTTCAATACTTGATATTACACTCGACTTAGATTTTGATATACAGCTGCGGGAGTAGATGGAAGTGGCGACAATTTCACTGCGGTGTTAAGTCTTGTTAATTTCGCAAATGTCATGTATCGAAAGTTTTCAATAGAAAATTCTGTTTTAGGAGCTCCAGAGATTGCCAAAAGAATGCGTAATCCATTTTCCAGAATCGTTTCTACTCAACAATTTTCCTGTTTAAAAACTTCCTCAAATTGTAGGAAATCCGCCTCTCGAACATTTTAAAAAATCTAATTTTTTCTTTATTAAAAAGTGCAGACGTTGCGTTGTGTCAAAGCCAGTAACAGCGTGTAGTAACAACAGATGCTTTTTACAATTTGGAAATTTATTTAGGCTAGAAGAGGAGTATGTATTTGATTTTATTTTCCCTCTCCCTGGTTTAAGGAAAAAAACATCTTGGTTTGAGGTAGCACGTCCTATTAGAAGAACCAGTAAATCGACGTCATCTCCAACGATAATAGTGATGTTGCGTTGTGATTTCTCAAGTGCCCTTTCAACTATACAGAAACCTGCCTGGCGACCGCGACCTGCGAGAATCGGAGAACCTACACGAAAATCTCCCAGTGACGACCGACGCCGATGCGACAGTTCATACTTAACGTTAAATTAATGACGAGATAATTATGATATCAGGGTTTGACATAATAAAATGAAATGTATTTATGTGTTTTTTGGTGCGGCTTGCAGCATAATTTACCTGTCTTATTTTAGAATCGTTGGTTGTACGGAAAAGACCTTTATTTAAGAAAATAAGATTTTCGTGGCCTTTGACCTAAATTAACTACAAACGCAAGTGCGATATGGATAGGGACTTTTTAGACAACGCTTCCTATGTTAAAATAATGATGTAAACAAAATTTAGGCTCGCTCGGATTTTGTAAGCAGATGCTACTTTTTTCGGCCTAATATAACTGGAGTAATTATATGTAAGTATTAATGAGAATTATGTATTCTAAAGTTTTATCAACAATATAAACTATGTCTCTAATAATGAATGAAATGGGCATAGACCTAGGTATATTTTGATGCTAAATAACATCATATTACCTATAACAGTATACCTATCGTACCGACGTTCGAAGAGCTCAATTGCCAGCCATTCCAGCCAAGCGTTACAAAATTCGACCAAGGCGAGAAGTGCCGATGTTCCATAGACAGTGAATGGCTTGAATGTGCATACCGGCTGACAAGTCATTGTACAAGGCGCCATTTGATTGTCATTGATGTTACAGATTTTGTTTTCGAGCCAAAGATTATTAAGAAGCTTCATACCCATATTTTCCAATAAAAAACATTTGAAAAACTTTCGATTTTTCCGAAAGTGGACCTATGTCTGCAATTGGATTATCGGGGATTGGGTATGGGGATTTATTAATATTATTATTAATTATTTTATTTTTATTATCATTAATTAAATAACTACTATGGTTTAGGCTTGCCATTCTAGGTATATAATTACAGTTGGTAAGTTCATTTTAAAATATATATGATTTTTATCATTAGACGTGGGAATGAGATTTTTAAAACATAATAAAAAATGCAGCAGACATAATTGTACGTTTGAAATTGGAAGACTTTATTAAGCGACGAGAGATTAATAATTCAGCACACCACGGTTGTCGTGCGCAGGGCGACGGAAGTGACAGGCCGTTCCGTGGCGTTACTCGTAGGAAAGTGGATTGGATGGCTTCCTGTGGCTCCAGGTGTCCCCATTCTTGACATTTCACTAACTTGACCTCGCATCGCGTATCTGAAATATTGTTCGAGCTCCTCCTGGTCACTGTATTGAATTCTCTAAAAGTGCACTGCAAGAACCATTTATCACTAATGAATGTGCATCCTAGGAAGCATACAATAAATAAAGGAAATACGTTTTAATGAAATTAATCATTCACATTTATTTAAATATTCATACGCATAATACTGCTACAATTCTATATTCGGTACCTGACAGTTATTAATAATATAGTACAAAAATAAAAAATATAATATTATGCTAAGCACATTGTACCACAAAAGCACACTGGGTAAAATCACGTCTGAAAATATGTTACAACCTCCCGGTCTATAAGTGACGCTTCAGTATTGGGAGCAGATTAGAATGGGCATATAACGAATTACAGAACTCAGACCTAATGAGACGAATATTTAGGTACATGTGAAACGAAATAATTAGCCGTGTTTTATAATTTTGTTCTTTATTAATAACTTCAGTATTTTCGTAGTTGAGTGTAATTGATGACCTGTTTCATTAGAATGTTTTTTTAGAGCTGTAATATTAGCTGAATATTTGTGACCTTGATAAACGTTCTTCAAGAAGTTGCAATGTTTGTTTTGTTTGACCAATGTAGACTACATTTTTTTTAGCTTCACAACTTGCTCCGATGGAAAATATTTTTTAATTAATTTAAATATTTATAAATTAAGGTTGTGACCGTTGCATTCGCCATTTGTTCTATCTACTGATTACTGGTTGGATATACAGTATTGAAATCATTTTTCTTTGTTACGTGTAAAATTGAATTGTCATATGACGAGTCACATAATTTTAGTATTCTAATGTTATGGCCACTTCTCAAAATTGACATTTATGCCCCTAGGACCTACGTACTCCTATGAATTTTGCAAAGAAAACTCAACACATAAAAATGTTGCACACTGAAACTATATTTTCGTATCAATTTTTAAATAATTTATTGATATTTACTACATATTTTATTAAGTATTTTGCTAAATAAGTTATTAAATTTTGGGATTTGTAGTTTTCTTTTGGAATTATTGTCATCCTAGGTAGTAAATTAACACACTTTCTAAGCTACAATGGTTTTAATTCTATAAAGCATTCTTATACTACCGAAATGCCACAGGGCTCCAATTTAGGACCTCTATTTGTGTTAACGATCTGAGAGAGAAATAGAGATGTAAGTGATTTATTAAGTAATTTAGGATGTAATTTATTTGTAGATGATTTAAAAACCTATTGACCTGTTTACTCACAGGCCCTGTTCATTATCTTTTAAATTCTAGATGAAAATAACGTGTTTTCATTTTCCATTTTTTAAAAATATTATTATTAACAATAATAGTTAATTAAACCGCCTCTATGTGTGTTATACTGATAACAGATAATTGGTGAGAGATTAGTTGTCTGTTTCGAAGTTCAAAGAATTTCACAGAATCCTCGCAAGATATTAAATGATCTTATGTGATTATAAAAAATAGATAATATATAGTTTAACTAAAAGAGATGGATATGGGGAATAGCGCTGGAAAGAGAATAATATTGTGCTCTACGGTGGAAAAACATACAAGGCATTCTATTTGGAAAAATGACATGACGGTTGAAGTTATCTAAACCCAGCATTAAGTTTCCACCACCCTGTATGAAATTAAGCCCCTTTGAAAGTATGGATGAGAAGCTTAAGGTCTAGCTATCCTTACTGTTAATATTGTCGATCTATATTTCTTACTGGAGAATATACAGTTTTAAGCTACTGTTTCTCTTAATTTTTTTCTGAAAAAACTTGATCTCTGGAAAACAGTTTAGGATTAGGGAAATTTCATGAATGTTCACCTAAAATTTTATATATATAATCCACCCCACTACAACCGTGCGCGTGAACAAATGTATTAATGTTGAAGGCCACCATTATGAGCACTTATTCTGATTATGAAAAAATTCAAGTACCATGAGAGGCGAGGGGACTATGCCATCTATCATTATTGAAAAAAATGTTTAAGTAAAATAAAACCTTTGTATTTTCAGTCGGAAAATCCGAATCCGCGTTAAAAAGTAGAGGTCATCATTTAAAATGTCAAAGTCACGTAAGCCCCTGCGCAGGGGGTGGGGGTGGTTTTTGTACCAAAGTCTCTCCCCTACGGAATTTTTTAATTTTGATCCCAACTATTTTTCCCGAAAGTGCTTACTTCTCGAGATATTTAGATGTATCAGGTTAAAAAAATCACCCTAATGTATAAGGTGTTGCATTTAAAATAAAAAGTTGATTTACACTTCCGGTATAATCGGAAGTGTTATGTGGACAGCATTATTTTATTTCGTCAGGACGTGCCCGAAGACCTAATTACCCAAATTTTCAAAATTCTAATTCAAATAGTGTCTGAAATATTCTAATGAAATTTCAATTTCAATGTGAAATTTCAATAGAATATATTTTTTGCTATGGACATGTTATCAAATAAACTAATTTTTGATAATTGAATCGTTGATTGTTCAAGAGCTGATGACATGCATCACATCACAGGTAATCAACACTACAAAACGGTTATTCCTGGGGCCGTGTAAACCTGAAGTTTTAAGAAAGAGGGCGTAATATTTTGGCTCGACATAATTTTCTTTATATTGGTAAATTTAAAAATAAACACTACTATTTGAGCTATGTGAATAATTGGCCAAGTAGCATGAGAGTAGACGAAGTAAATATAGAAAAATCGACTTATAGGAAAGCAATTTGGCTGGTGTTATTTAATAAGCAGTGAATGTGAATCAGCTGGATATT
Source organism: Tetropium fuscum (assembly GCA_964058915.1). Lineage (NCBI taxonomy): Eukaryota > Metazoa > Arthropoda > Insecta > Coleoptera > Cerambycidae > Tetropium > Tetropium fuscum. The sequence continues at coordinate 10,926 of CAXKVY010010384.1, forward strand.
GCCTTAAGAGTTATTTATGTAATACGGTTCATAAAGACAATCGCTGCGGTACCAGCTGTCGAATCGCCCGATTTCGTTGCCAAAAGTCAAAAATTATGTGTAATTTTTTGTAAAAATAGTGATTTTCAGTCAGATCACGAATCTTGAAATTATTTTCAAAACAAAATGGCGTCCTCTAAATGGCTAACTTTCTCAATAAAAAACAATGTTTATTCATTAGAAAAATTGTTATAAAAGGGTTTTGAAGTCGCTCGTTACGAATTAGGTAATTATTTTTAAAAAAATGGCCTACTCTTTGGGAAAAAAGTTTTTTCGTTTTACGGTAGTAAATAAGAGTCGAAGTCGAAAAATACGCACGAAGACGAAGTGGCAGCGGACCCACTTCATCAATCGACAAATACCGACTTTTAGTGAATGACACGGCAGTAAATTTACTACCGTTGTGAACCAATGGAATAATGGTTTATTTGCCGTCCAAGGAAATGTGGATTTATGGTTTCTTCCGGTGTTTCTCCACAGTATTGTGGAAATGAGTACCTACTTGTACATAATGCGATATCTAACACATCTCAAAAATGTCAAATTTAAAAATCCTCATTTTTGTTACCAGATATACCACTGGTAAGTATCTTCCTTTGATTATTCAGCTATGTATCTATGTATTTGATTATTTATCTATGTAACGAATTACTACAAACCCAAGATTTCTTCTCATATAACATATATATATATATATATATATATATATATATATATATATATATATATATATATATATATATATATATATATATATATATATATTGTGAAAAGTAATCTTGGGTTTGTAGCATTTCATTACATAGAAATAAGCAAATAGACGAATAAGAAGGAAAACACAGTTACCAGTGCTATATCTGGACACAAATACGGAAATGAACCACTATACACACGAAAACGAACCACTTAGAAGTTGTACAAGTTCTTTCACCTTTCTTGAGGATCTTCAGAGCAGTATACGATTTATTTCATTGATCATTTATACTTGAATTTAAAATATTAATACTCCAACATTTGCAGTGACGTTTTTATATATAAGTGATGCTTTCATATATAATATGTTCAAATAGAACAAATATAAATAGTAGACTAGGTTTGTGTATTCTAAGAATGAGTTCCGTCAAAAACTAATGTCATAAAACGTCACTGCAAGTGTTGGAGTATTAATATTTTAAATTCAAGTATAAATGATCAATGAAATAAATCGTATACTGCTCTGAAGATCCTCAAGAAAGGTGAAAGAACTTGTACAACTTCTAAGTGGTTCGTTTTCGTGTGTATAGTGGTTCATTTCCGTATGTGTGTCCAGATATAGTACTGGTAAGTGTGTTTTCTTTCTTATTCGTCTAGTTGCTTATTTCTATGTAATGAAATGCTACAGACCCAAGATTACTTTTCACAAAATAAATATGAATAGCAAAGAATTTCAAAGCTAATATATATATATATATATATATATATATATATATATATATATATATATATATAGCAGCTCGCATGGTTTGACAATGGATAAAAACAGAATTGATTACGCTGATTGCCTCGCGAGTTGCGTTTAACATAAATAAAACGAACAACGCTAAATTGTACGCGAGAGCAATTTTAATCGGGGATCGTACGGCGCGTAATTACGGGATGGGGCTGCAGTATAGGGTGGAGTCCGGAATACATAATAATCCGGCATTTGAATACTCCCATATTCGGATGCTCGTTACATCAAACAAAAGTAGAAACAGTTGTTTTAGTCAGTATCAATGAAAGTGTAAGGGCTATATTCCTATAACTAGAAAGATGTATCGTACCTACTACATTCTACTTCTTGCAGGAACACTTCAGGCGAAAAATAAAAAATTAATTTTACTTAAAGCGAACCCCATCAAACAAAATTATTGTTATTGTCAAGATGATATTGACAGCAATCAAATTTGAGAGAAAAATTTTTAACTTAAAAATTGTTGTTTTCAGTTTAATTTATTCCGACATATTTGAATGCGAATTTTATTCGAATATAGCATATCATACTCCTGATTTTCAGTAATATTTGGATAGCCTCTCCCTGTAAATCAAAATTGTGCTGGTAAATAGGTAGTATCATTCCATAGAATTCCATTCCATGATTCTGTTTATGAGTTCTTTAAATATTATTATTCGGTGCGGGTGAATGTTATGTACATACATTCCGATTGGGGCAAATCATGCACAATAATTTCGTTAAGTGTTCCATACCATGTGCTGATTAAATTGGCAGGTTCTGTCTTTGTTTGTTGCAGTTTTTGATTATCGGTTATTTGAATAGCCGTGCCCAGTCTTTCGGAGTTAGCTTTGCAATTGCCCGGGTAAATATTTTAAATCAAACAAGAAGCAAGATGAAAGCTCGGATGTGTCCGAACATATCTATGTAGATACATTTTGTGCGTGTTCAAAGTATTATTTGTTATTGGTAATATTTTATTCTATTGGCCCACTGTTCTCATATCAAAAGTTTTGTATATTTTGATGTATGATGTAAATCATATGACAATATGTTCGGCAAGTTTTCTTCCAAAAACAAAATCAACAATATGTAAATATATAAAAATATGATCTAATGAGAGCCGGGCAAATGAGAATATAGTTTTAGCACGTTTAAAAAAAATCACTGACTAATATACTATAACCTGTACATAAAAAAATATGTCTCTAAAGACAATGATAAAATTGATTAATTAGTAAGAATATTGTTAATTTAGCATGTAAGAAAGTGAAGTGAAGTGCGACGATATAAATGCAACAAAATAATTGAGAAAGTAGCTTATAAACCTTAACATTAAAAGGAACAAATCTAGAGACTTGAAACAAGTGAAAGAAAAAACTTCTTACTTAGAGATTTTGGTAAAGATGCGGCGTCCATTTTGAAGAACTTTTTTAATGCTGCCTAAATTGGGACTATTATTAATAGCAGGTAGGGCCAAAATGGGTAAGGTACCTATCTTTTATTGTTTTGTAGGACTTTTACCAAAAGATAGCTAATTATAAATCATTGCTATAAACTAAGTACCTACCTATCAGTAGGTTACACATTAAACAAAAATCTTCATTTAAAGAATAATGCTTCATGTTAAAGAAACAGCTTATTCTTATATACTCAAATGCGTATTTCGTTAAATAGATACTAATTTTCTCAGAAGAATACCTTTCACTATAAAATTATTTAATTATTATTTTAATTGTGTGTAATGATTTTGTTTTTGATTTTATTTTACTATCTTTTCTTGAATTAAGACTATAAAGCGGTTCGTTACTTATTTCATCCCTTTTTCTTATAAGTGGATAGTGAAACTTATATTAAACATTATTTAGCTTTATTTAAGAATATATTCGTGTGTGTAGGTATTAGACAAAAAAATATTGAGTAAAACTAAAACGTAGGGTTACAACAACTTTCATGTATTGCATATTTCTCTATTTTGAAAACATAATATCATCTCATTTCATTACATTAAAAATATTTTAGTTTATCATTTTCCTCTGTATCGTCCTCGAAATATTTAATAACGTTATTACAAGAACGACATACACTCGTTACAACATTTTAGTTATTTTTTTAGAAAACCACCCCACTTTCGGGTTTCACAATTTTTGTCTGAACAATAAATACTTAAGGATTGCCGAAAAAAATCAGGAAATCGGGAAAAAAATATTGGTTAGCTCCTCTGATGGCTTGCTTGTTGTTGTTGCTATTTTATCCTTAGGTCGTTTAATTTCTAAATTTGTTTTTATACAGTAGAAGTAAAAATTGTGTAACGATTTCTAAAGCTTCATAATTAGACAGCAAAGGCAATTCCGATAATTCTTGGAGAGCGAGAATATCATTTCTAAGAACATCAAAAGCAGATTACTTTTCAATTTCAGAAAAACCAATAGTGGTGTCACAACCGGTAAAACAATGAAGTGTCAAAAGACAAGAAAAAACTGTTTTTAAATTTTGCACTGCCTTCTTTATTGACAAAAATTGTTTGCTAGTGTCGTATCCAAGTTACATCAATAAATCAGTTTCATTTAAGCCAGAGGTCGAACAAAAAATGTGAATAGGTAAAATTAATATATCTGTATCAACTGATTTCACTAATATTTGTTTGCATTTAGTACCTACTTTAAATCCCATAAACTACTACAGACAGTATATACGTCCGTCTGCGTCCTATTCTTCATATGAATATATGCGTGTACATTCATTGTACGTCGTGTGAATAATTTTAGCACGCTATAAAAAAAAATTGCTGTTGCCAAACGATAGACATTGGAAAGGAAAAATCTAATTATATCAACAACTGTTGGAATTATTGGGCTTTATATTAAGCTTCGCCGTAGGTATTCAAAAATTTTTAAAAATAAAAAAGTTTTGCGATTTCTGAAGATTGTAACACATAAAACTTAAATACTTTCTTGTTTTCTTAAAATAGAAATATTTTCCTGATTTGTAGAAAAATGAAAATACGAGTTATACTAAAACCTTCAGTACTTTTAAAATCGCAAGAGTGTGTACTTCAATTGAAAATAAAATATGCATCAATAATAGTTCTATTCCTTTTATAGGTAGATGGTGGAAACCAAAAAATATAGAAAATTATTTAAAACACAATTTTTTCAGTTTTTTTTATTTAAAAAATTCCAGAGCACGAACAATAGAGCATATACCCTCATAGTGCCCAATGGCATGCTTAATGAAACATACAATGTTTTACCTAGCTCTCCGCCAAAAAAATTAACGGCACGATGGAGTCCGGCAATGGCTGCTTTATAGGGAAATTGCAACAAAAAAGTTGCAGCTTTCTTTGTCTTTTTGAAATCTCTGTTGCAAGCATCAGGTATGCAGTGTTAGGATGTTTCTAGCAGACATAAATTATTATTCATTTACATTTAAGTAGTCTCAAAGATAGTAGAAGAGAAGTAACTCAAAATAGATACTATAATGTGAATATATTGTATGTACCTATACGTAGATATAACCTACATGTTTAAACAAATAAACTAAAATTAAGCACAAAACACCAAACTATATAAAACGCACAATGTTTACATATTTATCTACAATTCAATAAATAAAGGCGACAACATTTTGACAGAGATAATAATAAACAGAATCATTGCATGCGAATGACGACAAACGGTCAACACATCTAAAGATCTTTTTACATACCTAGTTGTGAATTTCGTCATGAATAAATTCCCGAAGTCACTTCTCGAAAATTGGATAAAGTAAAGCGCCAACTTCCCGTCAAATAGTTCCAAGAATTCGTGAATATCTTCACGTATTAGAATATGGTCTACTTGTGTGAACAATGTGTAAAATGTGTAAAACTATATCTTAAAAGGGAAGCTCAGAAATTATACGTGTAAAATTCTTAATTGTTAATGTATATTAACAATAAATTGAGCTGAGTCAAAAGGCACAAAAAAGAGACTGTGTGTGTCTGAATGGGTTTTGATAATGAAATGCGTAATTTTAAATAATCATATTTAATACACTCACCGGTAAAATAATCGACCCGCTCAAAATATTGTTGAAGTTTGCTTATTAATAACTTAAGTTAATTTAAGTCCGATTTGATTAATTTTTTTTTCATCTAGGAGCTAGTAGTAAAGTTAAAAAAACTGGGCAAATGTCCATATTATACAGGATGACACAAATAGTGGCCAACGTTACACCTTATAATTTCTTATTTTGTTATCAAGCTACATCTATTCCTTACATTTTCTTTATTTAATTGTTACAATAACTTTTTTTTTGTTAAAGATACAAGGGTTTTAGAAAAACGTTATTTCTATGGTAATAACAAAATTGAACAAAGAATTCTTTAAAATGTTAAATAGCACGATACCCCTTGTGATACATTATTTCAAAGAATTTTTATGCTGAATACAGCAAAAAGAGAAATTTTAATTTTGGATCATAAATAACGAAATATTCGGTAAATTAAAGTTCCCGTGGTTACCTATGCTTTGCTAAAAATAAGAACGTTAAAACAATTTCCAATCAATGACATTTGATAAAAAATACATTTCTCTTAGAGCAGTTTATTTTGGCATTTTGTCAAACTTCACAAATTTTGAATTATGCCTAATTTGTCAGATAAACAACGGATTGAAATCCTAATAATGATTGGATGCGGAGATAAAATGAGAAGTTAATCGGAAGTTTGTGAGATGTGCAATAATGTTTATATTAATAACAGAGTTGCACAATCAACCGCGAGTAAAATTTATAAAAAATTTGCGCAAACTGGATTCGTAAAAGATGTTCACAGACCAGGTCGACCTAAAATATTAAATGACGATGAACGTCTGCATGTAATGCTGAGTTTAACCGAAAATCCAATTAATTCTGTGAGAAAAATAGTTCAACAACATGGCGTTTCTAAATCTGTAGCTCATCGTAACGTGAAGAATGAAAAGTGGTCACCATTTAAAGTTCACGAAGTTCAGAAACTTTTACCTGGCGATGAAAATAGAAGAGTTGAATTTTGCGAGACCGTCTCGAACATTATTGATCGTAATCCAAATTTTGTAGAAAATATATTTTCTTCCTAGGAAGCAACATTTTATTTAAACGGGAAATAAATAGGCAAGCAACGAAATACTGGAATAATATAAATCGTCATTGGATACAGGAGACTCATACAAAATACGACAACTGACTATTTGGGCGGGCATAGTTGGTAATAGAATTTTAGGCATTTTTTTTCGAGGGAAACATCAATAGCGAAATTTACCTCGATTTCCTCAGATTCGAAGCTTTGCCGGCCTTATTAGTTTTGTTCCCCCATAATAAATAGCCCGATATGGTTGATGCAAATAATATTTGGTTCTAAGAATATGGTGCTCCTCCACATTATGCGGCACATGTAAGAGCATTTTTAAATGAAACGTTCACAAATCGATGGATAGGTAGAGGAGATACTATTGAGTGCCCCCCAAGATCTCCTGACACGACCCAATTAGATTTCTATCTATGGGGTTATTTTAAAAGTACGGTTTATGCCACTCATCCACAGGATATCGAGGAATTGCAAAGAATAATATTGAATGTTGCTCGTGAAATACCACCTAATATTATTCGGTCTTCTGTGAACGCTTTTCAAGATCGAATTGATTACTGTCAGATTGTAAATGGTGGCCACTTTGAATAGTTATTATAAAAAAATGTAGCTCACGAGATTCTCCCAAGCAACGTACTAAATTTTAATAAACAACACAATTTTTTAAATTAATTCGTCTTTTTACAAAAATGTTCATTTTTTGTTGAACAATCTGTTTAAATTTGCCAACAAAATATTCTTTTATGCTGAAACAGCAACACAATCCTTCACAGCGTAATTACAAGATGCATTGCACTTTCTTTTGTCAAATGCAATTGGCAATTGTTTTAAAGTTCTTATTTTTCTTATTCTTAGCAAATCATAGGTAACCATGGGAATTTTAATTTAGCGAATATCTTCTGCATTTATGATCCAAAAGTAAAATATCTCATTTTACTGCATAAAATATTCAGCACATTCAGCATAAAAATCCTTTGAAATAAGGTATCACAAGGGGTACCGTGCTATTTAACATTTTAAAGCTGGGGTTGGTGAGGGTTAGGGGGTTGAGGATGAAGGAACTAAAATAACTCCTGTAGGTGAGAATTTGACAACAAAAATCGACGTGTTTGAGTTTTTTTCCAAAACATTGCTGATACAAGTTTTATGAATTTTATTCCAAACTTTTGGGACATACTATTGTGTATATATATATATATATATATATATATATATATATATATATATATATATATATATATATATATATATATATATATATATATATATATATATATATATATATATATATATATATATATATATATATATATATATATATATATATATATATATATATATATATATATATAATATGTATAGCTCTCCCTTCATAAGTTTTTGTAATATTTATATGAACAACATTCGATAAATAAAACTATGCACAATACAATACAATAAATATATGCCACATAGGCACCATGTGTTATAGGTTATTATGGCACAATATTTATTTTAGTACTTACTAGCGGAGACATCGAAAATAAGGGGCTAGTAAACGACAAAGAATAAAGTGGCGTCTCGTCTCCCCCAATGTATAATCTATTGTTAGTGCCACACTTCATAACTCATCTGGTGAACCCAACAACGAATCACCTGCCGTAACAAATTTTATCGAGTGTGCTTTAAATATTCCATCGTAGGTACTCAAATTTATATTTCATTGGGCAGCACAAATTCATTAGAAGTTAAATATAAAAAATCAGCTCAGGCATAGAAAACTGAGAATCAAGGCATTGATAGAATGGATACTGCGAGGTTTTATAAAGAAACCCTTGTTAGGATATCTAGCTATTAAAATAATTCTTAAGACAAGAAATTTTAAATTATAGACCAACTCCACTAGTTACGGGTTTTTATAAAAATGACAATAGATAAAGATGATAAAAGATAACTAGTGAAATTACTAGTAAATGAAACTATTAGAATGTGCAACATTCTATAGGATAATCTTCGTTGAGTCGAGTACACGCCTATTTAATATGAAAAACAAAGTATGCAGCATTTGTTGTATGTTTTTTCTGGTAACAGCAAATAGTACAATAATAATAATAAATGTAAAATAGAAAAGAAAGAAATTGTGTGGTATTGGCAGGATGTGAACTCGGAACTCTTCAGCTGATTCCTGAACATTATTGTTTAGGATTATTTGGTATGATATTTTTTAATCAAATTGCAAAATTCGAGAAACTCTTGGGGTCGCTATCTTGTATATTGATTTTGACAAAAAAAATTGTTATCAGCGACCCCAAAATTCCCGTGACATCTATTTTGAATGGACTCTTACCGAAAATGACAAAATGTCCACCTAATTTAAACCACCACCTGGAATATAGATATAGACAAAAAAATCGTGAGAAGCGACCCAAAAATTCCCGTTATACCAATTTTGAGTCGATTCTGACCATAAATAGCAGAAACGTCCGCCATCTTGAATATTCATTTTGACAAAAAATTCTAATCTGTTCTAATTCTAATCTACCCAAAAACCGAGTCTGGACCACTCGGTTTTTACAGCTACAGATTTTGAATAGATTCTGACCATAAAAGCAATATTCATCCGACATTTTGAAAATTCATCAGTGAGGTATTTTGTAGCAACTTTACAGGCAAAATCAACAACGGAATATGACTCATCTCAAAATGTGTTATAGAAAATAAAAAATTAAGTGCCGAATTCAAAAAAATGCAATAATCGTAAAATAGAAGGAAAATAAAGTGCGGTATTGGCAAGGATCTAACCCGGGTCCTACTTACATACCCGCGTCGCTAAATTGACGGACTTCAATTCAACTAAATTCTCCAGCTGTTAATATTTTTTAGCATTCAAAATCCACTTTCGCACCGGTCTTATTATCCAAATTAAACATTTGTGTAATACATGCAATTATAACACTTTTATTGTAATTAAATTTTGCCTTATAGGAAAAACCTTATAATTTAGATTAAATATGAAGACATTTCTCAGGGTTAACTTGCAATGTTTAAGAGTGTGTAATTTTTCAGGTTTGGTTCCAAAACAGAAGGGCGAAATTTCGTAAACAGGAACGACTGGCTCAGCAAAAGGCGTCTAATATAAGCAACGACAGTCCTAACCCTACCAGCAATATCAAAGCAGAAACTAATGGCAACTCTAAGAATTCTATAGGCAATACTAAAGACATCAAACCGGGGTCTCCGCATTCTAGTGTTTCGACGACGCCAAATTCTAATACCAGTAGTATATCCAGCCATCATTCGAATGGAACTGATATAAAACCTTTGAATGGTAGTAGTGGTAAGTGTAAAACAGGCAGTTGGGTCCTTAATATAGCTTCCTCTATGTAATATTCAATGTCATTCGTAGTATAACTTGTATATCGATTTCATATTTATTAAATTTCTTGATTAAATCATTTCTCTATCAAATACCATTATTTATTTGTAAAATCATTCTAGTCTATAATGTTATGGAATATATTTGGAGATAATTCGTCAGTAATTAAACGTGTGGCTTCATCAGCATATATTACAAGAACTACTGCAGAACTAAAATTGGACATATCTTTTATATAAATGATAAGTAGCACAGGGTCGAGGACAGATCCTTGCAGCACCCCATGATCAACTTTACAAAATTGTGATAAATTATCGTTAAATTTGACACATTATTGACGGCCAGCAAGATAATATGATTCCAATAAATTTAAGACATTTCATCTAATCCCATAATATTCTAATTTCCGTACTAGTACGGTACGATACAATATTAAATTAAATATTTTATCAATTTAATAAAAAAATAATGCAGTAATAATATACCAAAAACAATATAGATAATATAGATATATACTCGTGGGTATACATGTCTACAGCCCAACCTAAAGGCTCTCGGAGTACACACGTGGTTTCAGTATCGCATGGCATGGTACAGGTATGTCGTGGTTTGTTTTAAATATTTGAAATAGGTTACTATTATTTAAAATATTTACTATATAACGGAACGGAATTTATTTACGTTACAACGTCCATTGACTATATGATACAGATTAATGCATTGCATTAATGTGTATCATATAGTCAATGAACTATATCAGTCAATGCATTACACAATTTTGCATTTATAAGATACAGTCCTTATAAGAAATATTATTTTGGACCAAACGAATAGCCCTCATATTCTCAGTTTACAAATCGTAGTGAAATCGGATCGGGCATGATTTCGCAGGCCATTTTGTTAATGAATAAAACCATTAAAGTGGACGTCTGGTGCTACATACACATGCCACATAATGGAAAAACTCCTTATCAAGTAATATGACATCAGATTGCTGGCTCTGGAGGAGTCCTCCAGTCCTCAGGCAGCAGCTAAAGAGTTGACAGTAATGGAAATAAATGAGCGGCAACGGGCAATTTTCTAGATTAAATGTCAGAGCGGCGCGGGAGGCCGTCCTGCTACGCTGCCATCCTGCACTTATTGCAGGATAACAGCACGAATAGGAAGCAGAAGGGAACAGCAGGACCGGCTCCACAGGGATTTAAGTCTCAGGAAGATTTTGATCAATGATGTGATAGGTAATTTTTAAGAACATATTTTTGAGTATACATTAAATATGCAGATATTAAATATGCAGATATTGAATAAAAAATAGTTAAACAAGGCGATAAGAGTTATGCAATTCATATAAATAAAAATGAATCGTAAAAAATAGAATAGTTACTCATATTTTTAAGTTAATTGATAGCAGTAAAAGTAGTAAGGTGTTCCAAAAAAAAATAGGGGGTGCTCCAAAAAATATGGGTGTTGAGCTAAACTCGCTGCTCTTTTCATTGGCACTAGATATAGTAATTAAATGAGATAAAGAAAATAAAAAATGGTTCTGGAAAATGACAGAGCTTAATCTGAGGAACTATTGGAATCTAAAGTTAGTATAGAATTAGAAGAATGGGTACTATGTTAAGGTGATGAGCGAGGCACTAAAGGTGGGTACAAATTCAATACGAAAATTAATTAGAACTGTGGCTAATCAACAAGAATGTAATAAGAAGCAGAGGTAAGAAATAAACTACTCTTCAAAAATTAGTACTTATTTGGAACTGATGGATTCGATGCATACAATTTTATATACCTAATGATTTACAAAGGCAGTTAGTATTTAATTAAAGCATAGCAAAAATTGTCTCATTATGTGAAAAGAGTCGCCAATTTTATTGAAGATCGTATTTTCTATAAATAATAGATAATAGCAGAAATGCGTAGAATTATACCTCAGCTGTAATAAATCTACATCTGTTTAATGGAAGGCATGACTGAGATTGTAATGAATATTTTGACTTGTACCTAGAAGTAATGTGCATTCAAATATGCTGCATCCAACGATATATAAGAAATGTAGGCCTTAATCCAGCCCTGGCCCTACAATAGAAAGGGCGGAATAGGAAGCTAGCTCTCGGTTATCGAAAACGAATAACATATATGAAGCATTTGAATGTTTACCAGATGGTTCCTAGATTTATCTTCCAAATATAAAAATAATATTGTCTCTCGCGATTCCACTGAACTAACAGTTTGATACATAGCCATACGATCTTATAAACATAAACTCTGCCAATTTTAGATTCTGTTTATATATATATACGCTTCAGTAGCGTAGATGTACCATATATAATGGTATCTTTAGCGAAATACATAGCCATTTGTTCAACAATACCAGATATTAATATTGATTACTCTCTAAAGATCATTTAATGAATTATTTATTAGATAAAATGTTAGAATTGAACATATTTTTTCTCTCTCATACATATATTTTGTAAAAATGCCACTTCTAGTAATCTTCACGTTACATTATACATTTAGGACTATTCTGAGTTATCATATTTTATTGATATTTCTACAACATTGGGAATAAAAACTTAGATCCATAAAAGTATGAAGAGTTTGAAATAATAATATAGTGCAACTAATAATTTAATCAAGGAACATTAACGAAGCATTTTAATAAATGAATAATATCAAAATAAAAACCTACTTATATAGTAGAAATTCATTTAAATTTTAAAGCAACATAAACTACATAAACATACCTATTAAACTGTCACAATAATCACAAAATAGTAATTTTTATAGCAATCAAAATATATTTATGAGATAGTTGTATTTTTGGTTTTTAAGCAAGGATAAAAGTGAGAGTTTTATCAGAAACCCCTAGTTTACACTGTATACTTGTTTTAAAAATTACCCGCCGATTGGAGATTCGATATTGTTTATAGTTGTCGAAAAATAATTAATAATTCATTTAAATTGAGAATTATTTTAAAACGCCTTGCACATTGACCTCTAGAATATTTCTTGATTTTGTGGCCTTTATAGCAAGGAAAATTTTCAACATCAGCGTCTAACGTGAATTTATGAATTAAAATGTCTGATTATACTGCAAGAGTGACATATTCAATCAAAAGTAGGTACTACTCAAGGGTACTACCAGCCATAGGCACATATTAACTATAGACTAAATTAATTTACTACCTGTTACTACATTCGTAAAACTTTGATGGGAGATGAGGAATTTAATAGTATATTATATACCGTGGGACTGAAGTAGCACTTTTATTCCCGAAGGTAAAGTTTATGGCCCGACCGTAGGGTGCCATAATCTACTTGGGGGATTAAAAGTACTTCAGTCGCAAGGTATATACGATATTTTTCCTGCTTTGAACCGAAACCTTTATAGAAACTTCGATGCTTCCGAAACCTTCGATGCTTCCGAAACCTTTATAGAAACACAGATATGAAGGTTTCAAGGACAGAACGTGACACTTCAGTCCCTGTAATAAGCGAGCGAACTTATTACTTTGGTCCCGGAAGTACGAAAAAAAATAAATGTAAATTTTATTAATAGCTTTGAACATTTCGAGTAAATAATTCTTAATGAATAAAAAAAATCTTGGACGTCTACATACATAAGCGAATGCGAGTTTTGAATGAGACATAGATTTATTATTCTGTATTATGGTAGGAAATAATGCTCTATTAACGACAACCTACACGCTTCAATGAATCACAGATTATTCATAATTTGCAGGTTATTTCCAATATAATTATATTATTTTTAGCAACTCCTTGTACATTGCACCAATATTAGGCATGAAATATTGGTAAGTTGCATGGACGTTGACGTGAATGTTAGCTGCGTACTAAAAAATAATAAGGAGATGAGCAATTGACTTGTGCATAATAGTGCTTTATTTATATCTTCAATTGTTAAATATATATATACACAACTCTCAAAATCTGTATTAAGTATCGAAGTTGACGAGCGTATTTTTGTCACATTGCAATGTCAACCGTGAAAATGATCAATCGACTACGGATTTGATAAACATTTTTTAATAACTGTTAACAGTGTTACAACTAGGTACAACAACTGTTAAGAGGTTAACATTTTATTATGTAAGCACTGGTCTCGACAACAAACTATATCGAATCTCGAATCGTCAGTGAATCGAGCCACTGACTGACTGATGGACTGAGACTGACATCACCGACCAACTCTTAGCTGAATCCAGAAAATTAAAATTTAGACTAGTTTCCTTTTATGATGCAGGCCTCTACTATAAAGATATTTTTTTTAAATTTCTCCCCGCAAAGACGGTAACACTGGCTCTAAAGGAGAGCGTATTTTACCAAGAGATGAAATTTGTTTTTTCTAGAGATTATTTTTCCCACCAATGAAGCAAGTTGGGGTATCTCACGATACTTCTTTTCTATACGATATTTCATTCAAATATTGGATTAAAATTTGCGAAACCTTATTTCATTACCAAATATGTCTGAATTTGTTGTCTTGTTAAATATTTAGCTTTTTTTCTTTTGAAACCCGTCAACATTACCTAGGCTTCAGAAATGCTTTGAGTTTCGCGTATTTCGAAATATCAACATTACGTTTGACGATAACTGTATTGCATAACATGGAATACATATTGTAACATACTCTACATAGTATATCGCTGTTAAGTCGGATATTTTACTAACATAAGCCAGAAGGATAAGCCGTTTTCCGAGAAGGATTTATCCGATGAGATTGCATAATTACCATAAATATGTTTTATTAAAATGTTGTCAAAAACCTTCAAGTCGTGCTTGAGTTACCGAGGCAGGATGTCTCAAAACGCAAGGATATGTTAAAATCTTTAAATCGAATATTCGCAAGAAACTAATAACTTTTATTATTATTAAGATATTTGAATGTCCTACTAATCTGGTATTTTGATATAACCACCCTATTTTGAGATATATTAAATGAGAAATAACGCCCTTGGAAAATATATTAATATGTAGAACTGTCAAATGTGGAAATCTAGGTAAGACATGTGATTAACATGGCCGAAATTGTATCGTACTTTATGAGACGTCAGTCGTTTATTGCATCAATATACGTCGCGTGCTGATGCTACTAGAAATTGACCAAAAACAGTAAACGTAACGCGTAAATGCATATACTACACAGGCCAAGATACCTGAGAAAGACCTATACACTTTCTTCACTCACAATCGAGGTCATAACACTAGAAATGACAATGTCTCCAAATTAATCTTGTAAATATACAACCCAACATTACTATGGTTACGAAATTGTCAATCAATGTTTGTCTGTGTTTCTATAAAGGTTTCTATGTGATTTTTTTATATTATGTATACGTTTCAATTTCGGAAGTACGAAAATATATATGCCTTGTGACTGAAGCACTTTAAATCTCGCCTCTCTACGGTCGGGCCATCTCTACGGCCGGGCCTTTTACCATCGGGATTAAAAGTATATTATTTTAGCAACCATTTTTTGTAGTAAAATTTAATGTACTATTCTTTTTAGGTAAGCATTCTGACGAATCCCTCTCCAATAACAACAAGTGGTCAATGAGTCCACAATCCTGCAACACGGCGCTCTTGGTACACCAAGCCAACAAAGTATTGTCTTCTCAACCTAGCCATCTTCAATCTCACCACGGATCCCATGCAGCAGCAGCCGCTGCTGCAGCCTTATCATCACCTTTCACGTCGCTTCTGGGAGCTACTGGGAGTGCTGCATCATACCTTCTTGGAGACCATTTAAAACCCGCCACTGCGAACCATTTGTTTTAAATAGATAAATCGTTATATATCACGTGTGAAGGTGCTGTCAAATATATTGTGTAAATTTTATGATTTATTCCATGATGATAAAAATTCTCATACTTAAATAAAAATTTAAAATTCTTAGGTACATTTTGGATTGTCTTGGCAAGAGAAATATATAAAAGGAATACTGACGCGTGAAGATCATATCATGTTTAGGGGTTGATATTAGAATTCGAAGGATAGGGCTGCATTTCTACGAAAGTTCCACTACTTGGTCTTCTTATTTCATATTTTACAACCAATTCATATATATTTATATATAATTTTCGAATTGGGTTGGGCGAAATAGGTTGGAATCCATACGAAATTCTAGAAGCCCGTATAATATAGTAAACCATAGAAAGTTCTTGTTCTGGGCAAAAAATTCTATTACAGTTTTATATCCCATAGTGATGTTTCCTCGTGATCTATTTCCTTTGTGATATGAGATATCTTCTTCCTTCCATATTAGGGCAAGCTATAGAACTTTTTAGGGTATTAAAAATAATAGGTGACGAACTGTGCAGTATTTTAATGTATATGAAAACGGATATAAATAAAAAGTCAATTGTTGCTATATAACAAAATGGCGCCCGAAAAACAGTAAAAAAAAATGCAAAAAATAGTTTTTTGAGTTTCTAGCAATAACTACAAGTATGATATCGTTTTCGCTATAATACAAAAGTTGTAGATAATTTAAAAATCTACAACATGACCTCAACTGGACTGTACTGACACTCTACTGGACTGGGTTGAGCTCTACATGTAGCTGCATTTTCAGCCGGGAAAAACCGCGAAAAAGAAGCGTTTTATTTATTACAAATTCGTAACTTTTAAATTTTTAAGCTACGGAGTCCGCGTTGCCCGGAACTTTAAACATGTTAATTGCTTGTGCAGAAATCTGGGTATGTCCGACGGATATTTTTACTACATTGCCTATTACAATTTTTGGGCCCTTTATGCAGGTAATCACCCTTGCTCGTACCGTGGTCCGATCGTAATTTTGACAATGGTTTTGGAAACTTCAGAACACTACCTAAAATTCGTAGCTTCATTCTTGTACGTTAAAATGATGCTGAAATGGTTTAAAACGCGTCCGAGCATTGAAGTAAAACGCAAGAACTCGCACCGGACATATCCGTTGATTCACTACCCATTTCTACGGCAGGCACGTTTTATTCCAATGTTCGGACGCGTTTTAAATCGTTTTAACATCATTTTAACCAGAAAAAACAGTTGTATATTTTCACCACAGAGTATCATGATTTTTACAGTATTATAGGTTAAGACTGTTAAGAGGTTAACTTGGTTGTTCTGAAAGTGAAATATAATTTCAATTTGTCTAATAATACCAAGCAGCGATGGGTACCTACGTATAAATTAATTAATTTAAATATACCTACATATTTATATTAGAATTATTCTGTTTTAGAAGTAAATACCGTAAAACAATATTATGAGAAGCAAATCATAACAATTTTTATTCTTTCGGCAGTAGTAGTTCTTTTGCGGTCTCAATTGAGACAGTCACTGGACATTCTGTTCCGTATTGTAGAGTAATTAAAAAGTATTTCTGCCAATTTTTCATCTACATTTTCAGTTTTGCAATGCACAATAACATAACAAACACCACAGACTCCAAAGTTTCCACATAACGCAATTAAAAATATGTCAAAAGCAAAACAATGAAGCATTCAAACATTGTTCCAGAGCGCACAAGCGAAACAAATGAATATAATTGGCTCTTGTAAGAATTATTACTTTAAAAGCATGAAGCTTGCTGTTGCCACTAAGGAACAAAGAACGGAAAACCTGTATGGTAAACTTTTAAGTTTTACGTTAATTCTTACACTAATTCTGCGTTGCTCTATGTGAATGATACTTTACTCTTATGCGCAACACCGACACCGGATCCTCGAATTATCGCCGATTGTTCAATAAAATGCACCACTTTCGCGGGTTTTCCCGTTTTTCTCGGTCGAAAATACAGCTAAAGAGTTCCGGTAAAGCTCATTTTGTATGTTTATCAATTCTCTACAATTTTTGTATCAAGTCAAAACCATTATACTTGTAGTTATTGTTTGATACTCAAAAAGCGATTCTTTTTTGGACGCCATTTTGTTATAAACAAAAATTTACTGTTTAATTTATATACGATTTGCTTTCATCTATATAGTATACTTTGAAACCCTGCACATTTATCTATTATTTTTTAATAGCCTAACAAAGCTCTATAGCTTGGCTCTATATCTCAAGTGACAAATGGCACTAGACATATTTTTCGCATCAGCAATAATAGATAAATCATTGTTCATTACCTCATGTACTTGTTCGTATATAGAAAGGTCTTTAGCACCATGTGGCTAATGATAATGTGGCCTTTCGGATGCATATAGGGAGGGCTCCATTAATTTCGTAAATTGCAAAAAACAACTGACGTATTGAGAGCTGCGTATCAAATAATTGTCTGGAAAAGTGAGATTTTTATTAATCCAGAAAATCCCAATCCAGTTATTTTTGGTTGGGATTTTAAAGATAATTTATTCACTCCAAAATCAACCACAATAGGTATCCGTCCCGATATAATCATACCGTTCAAACATTTTCTCGATGCTGAAATTTTCGCCTCAGTTTTGGCACCGCACCTCCTTTTAAACAATCTGACATTCTGTATAAAGAAATGATTTTTCTTGCATATACCGTTGAAATCTATAATGATTAGACTTTCGACTGGTGCAATTTTTTTTCAATATTAAAAAATTGGCATCACAATCTTAAGTTAAACACAAAAAATGGTTTTTTACGATAATTGAAAATAATGGGAAAATATTGTTTTATTCCATTTTGCAATTAGGAGTTTAATGGAGCCCTCCAGATTTGCATCCGCAAGGTAATGACCTTGCGGATGCAAATCATGTGGGGAAAGGATAAGGATAAGTGGATAAGTACATGCGGGGAATGCCCCACATGTACTTATTTCTAAAATAGTATATCTTCGGGTGCACAGTTCGATGATTTAGAAGCGTCTTTTCGACCGCCTGATCCCTGATCACAGTTATAGAAATACACTTACCATAATGCAACCGCTAAGATCCATCTCTTAAATAACTCGTTTTTATAGTATTTCTATTTTAACCAAGATATCAACTGTATCAACTGTAAAGATATCCACTCCTTTTATATATTTCGAGTACCTTCTGTTACCTTTACTAAGACTGCTATGTTGGTATTTAAAATTTTTCTGGTATGCATATCTTTCTGCGGATGGATATGTATAACGTAAAATCCAATTAATGTTTGTTTTATTACTAAAATCCGCCAGCTAATCATTACACCAAGCAACTCATTATACTTTCATCATGAGTCTTTATATAACGAACTTGTGCTTTAAAAACATTATCTAGTGCGAAATAGTCCATTATCGATGATGTTTCCTCATTGCACAATTTTATTAATTTACTAAATTTTCATTGAATTTCAGAACCTTGATGACCTACATACCTACAAGCAATTAATATACACTTATTTTGTACACGTTTGCGACAATGAAACAATAACAAGACACTACCAAATTTATTGAATATAATAATTTAGTAAACTTTGACATAACCAAACTTTTTCTCCTATGCGATTTGTTACATTTCGTTCTAACTCTGAATCGCAGTATATTTTGACGGAAAAAACGCGCATTATTGATACCATTTCATACTGCATTTCAGATCGCTAAAACATAGTTGTACTCTGAAACGCAGTGTATATGGTAATATCATATGGCGCGTAACAGGAAGCCATAGCATAACACGAATCGGCGTACAGCTGCGCTGAATAACAGTACAGAATGCCAATACGCTTCCCGATCTACCCTACTATTCTACCATTAACTTAAATAAACAGTTGCTACTAAACTAATTTCAGATTACTTATTAATTTCTTGCCTTTTCCACCAGCGCAAGATGCCCTACTATAATTCCCCACCACGGTCTCTCCGAAATTTCCAATCTTTAATCGCGTCATACATATGCTACTAATCCCCTTCCACGCGAGATGGTTAAAAACACGATGATATACGCCGGACTCTGAGGCCCGGTGGATCGGGCTTGTATTGTCAGTTTTGCGGCAAATTTAACGATGTTATATAACATTATTGCTATATAACTAACAAAAAATATTATATTTCTCAGTTATATAACCCTCAGCATGATCAACATCGGTATTCAGATATTATTGTTCGCGATAGCAAATGGGAAATAATTTACACGATATATTATGCAGTCATCTGTATTTTTTATATTAGAAATATTTAAAGAGAATTATTTGACTGATGATTGAATATTCTCTATAGATATTTGTGTATAGAAAATGAAAGTCCGTCTCTAAAATGGTATTATCGAATTATACGACTAGTATACGGATTTTCTAATTTAAAATGATTTTGTACCATAAAAGCCAACAAAGTTTTACTTGCATTTAAATATATCATATTTTTTTCTTTGAACCTTGCATTGTGATAACGCTATAAGATAAGTGTTACTGGACTGTGTTATATCGAGATATCAGAAAAATATGCAGTACTATTAACAAATATTACCTAACATTCTTTTAGGTTTACAATGGATTTTTATATTGCACCTGTGCCACTAGGTCTCCCCTATTAACGTTAAAATTCTTACACTAAAATTAAAATCACATAAAAAATATAAACTGCTCATATTATTCAAATTGATGAATGTATTTGAGAAAGAAAATGTTTTATATATTGTCACATTTCTTGAACAAAAACCAAGGCATACTCCGTTTTTTAGAGATGAAATTTCAAGAAATCATATTAGCAATTTTTAACACAAAATCTGACTACCTACACCAGTTGATTAAGCGCCCCCTGATATGAATATGTACCAAATTTCATCAAGTACATATTAATAATTCCGCGGCAAAATTAAATTCATATTGTTCTTATTACTTGATTTCTTCTGACCAAGTAAACCATGTAATAAAAGTCAAAAATAACTGATAAAATAACTTTCTTTATTAATAACAACATTCAACATAATTATTGGAATTCCAGAAAAGAACAGAAGGGAATAGAAAAGCTAATCAAATTCTTGTTGCTTCCATCAATACGCCGTTTAGTGCATGGCGCTTGTCAAACCTTTTCCGTATGTTAATAAGGTTAATTTTCTCAGTTGTTCTGGGGTAATATCTTGAGTTATTCTAGTAGTTCTTCTACTGTCTATGGTCTTGACTAATAAACTTGACTTATAAACTAATCTAAAAAAGTCGAGTGGCTTTAAGTCCGGTGATCTTGACGGCCATTCAATAAGAGTTACTGTTAGATTTACTGTTAGAACTGTTTCGTCTTATCCACCGATTTTCAATTTTTTCAGCGACACCCTCACTAATACAGCCAGTATTAGTAGACTAATTGTGCACGGGATATCCATCTAATTGAAACGTTAAATTCAAGCAAACCAGAAGTGGTAAGTCATGCAGTGCGTCCCAAAACTCATTTCTTCGAAAGTTCAAAAACATATTTTCATTCAAATTATCCTCTAGGAAAAAAGGACCAGTACTTCTATAATCAAGTATTCCACACCATACTTATGTTATAGTAATACTGTGAAACTAATTCTTTAAGTCACTTTCTGATATTCTCATAGTTTTGACTTTTATTTCATAGTTTCAAGAAAACCATGAAATAAAAAGCCAATATCATGAGAAGAATGTAATTTTTATTTTGCCACAGTATGATTAATATGCTTGATGAAATTTAGTATAATATATGCCTAAAAATTGCTAATACCTACTATCTTTAATTTTCATTTCAGTTATCATATATATATATATATATATATATATATATATATATATATATATATATATATATATATATATATATATATATATATATATATATATATATATATATATATATACTTGCAGAGAAGTTTCGCTTTGTTGGTAACATACACATCTGTGAAATATCTTGTAAATATTAGGATAATAATTACCTGTATACTGAGGATATTGTGTCTTTGCATTTTTAAAATTGACTGTAAATTTGTAAATAATAGTTTGTGTATTTTTCGGTTGTGTCTAAAATATATGTCTAAAATTTGTTAATTCACAATATCAACTTCACTCTAGTCCACTATGTATAAGTTTATGTATAAATTTAAATAAAAATATACAGAAATAGCCATACCTCGTTTTTATGCTTACCGACTAAATATTTACAAGAACGTTATACTCTGTGCCAGTCTGTTTTTTCATGTTACAAATATATTTGGAATAGGCCTCCTTAATGCATGCATACCGCTTTATATTTATATGTTCGAGGAGTATGTTATCAAATCAGAGACATATTCGCATAATATATTATATATCATTGATCAAATGCTGGATTTTATTCATCAGTGATCAAGAGAGCTTGAGCAAACCTCTACAACTGCCTGGCGGAAATCTTATATAACTGAATGTTAAAGAGAAAAAAAATCTTTTCAAACAATTACGGTGAAAAAAAACTTTTGGCGATTGTCAATGTTAATAAGGAATCCAAAAATACGTTATAGATGAAAAGGTAAATATTCGTCAAATAACTATATTATTAAACAATAGATTGGTGTTTTACCTTGTACATTAGTTTTAGGAGCGGTACAATTAAACGGCACTTGCTGCTAATAAATGTAATATTGTTTTCGAAAATTACACCTGAATCTTTGAATTTTTCAACGCGACCTATAATATGTTCACCAATATAATAATCATACACTATTTAGCGACACTATTTAGTTTTCGACTATATCATATAACGTTGCCTATATTAAATTTTGTTGCGTATATTAAATTTTAGGCGATTCTCTTCTCTCCAATATGTATAATTTATGGAATGTTGAAGATGAGTGCCATCCTCTGTAGATCTGAATAGATCTTGAAATCGTCTGCCAACAGCAATTTCTCACATGAAACAATATCCTTCAAGGTCGCTGATAGTTGCTGAAGGTCTCTGAATGTCGAAGAATAAAATAGGAGGAGTCCAAGATTAGAACCTTGCGGTATGCCTGATGAAGGCGAGAAATACTTGAATTGAAGTTCTGATATCTAATAACAACAAATTGTCTGCCCGTTAAGTATGATAGAAACAGATTTATTATTGGTTCAGAAAAAGCTTTTTACGTCGGTTTTATATCCCAATATTGTCGTAAGAGTATTAATGCGTTTTTTATTACGGTTGTTATTAAAAAAAATGTTTTTTGTTGTTATCCACTCTGTGCTGTGCGTTATTGTCTCAACACACACATGTGTTAGGAAAATAATATACGTTTCTGTTGCCATTTTCTCAGTCAATAATATCAGGTCTATTGTAAGAGGTTATTGTTAGAATAAATGTCAAATTCTTGACTTTTTCGGGACTTAGACCACGATACTTAACTTCATGTTAGTAGGCCAAAAACATATTGGTTTATCAGATGCCACAGCTGTCAGACAAAGCCTGTTAATAAGA
>CAXKVY010010385.1:0-11495 GCA_964058915.1 Tetropium fuscum
AGCACCACTTACAGGCGCGGCCCCTGAAGGGTTAAGTAACCTACTATATGACGTAATTTTTTTTAGTTAATATAAATTTAATAAGTGGCGGTATACCCGTTACTATATGGTAACCCTATAGTATGCAATATTTTCAAAATATTCACTTATACCTACTGAAATTGCGATATTGCGTAATGTGCAAAGTACCATAAGCTATCATAAGTGTAGTGTTGGTCATTTGGAGTCTACCACAATTTAAATCTGATCGACCAACATCTCAATAGCGTACGAGGCAAAAGAACAACGGTGGGTTTTTAAAGTGATACGTGCAATAATGACGAGAGCGCCGCTACCGATACGGTGGCGACCCACCCAATTACCTCCTCAAATTTTCGAGCTGCATTCCACGACGCGAACAAAGGACTTGCGTGACGTCCGTTTCGCCCGGGGTTGTCATCATTTTTTCCCAGAATTCTTGATATCGCTCTCGTGCTATTATTGGTTTAATTTGGATCGTTCTTTTCACCGGTAGGAATCCGTGAACGCAATTTCGCAGATTTAGCATAATCAACTTTTTGTTAATATCTACCATAATTAGCGTGATAAAGTCGCATTTAAAATATCTAGGAAATGCGACCTTACGTGGTTTTAGAAATTTTTCATGTGCCGTAAATGTGGGCACTTTATTTAAATTATCAGTTTATTAATTATTAGTTGAAATATTGATTGCTCGCTCTCCATGTCATTCATACGAAAAAAAAATCAAGGGATGATAGATCTGCATTAAACATTCATCATACTTGAAATCAAGTGGTTTAAATCACCGTCAATTCCAGAAATTCCTGCTGAAGTTGGACACGGAATGTGGAGACACCGTGCAATGTGGTTCGCTGCCTCAGTAAGAGCCAAATATTGAAACACTTATAAGTTAAGAGAAGAAATTCAAACTTTCTCTAAACGAAGGACAGACCCGATCTGAACTTGGAGGTATCACATGAATTAAATGTATAACCTCCAAAAGATTGGAGGTGATACATTTAATTCATTGTGATCATAAAGATAGGTGGTACGTAGTAGCTTCACCAAATGGATTGCTTTTAAGATTTACATCAAAATTAATTTTGAACCGCGGCACGGTGGGAATAAGCCTAGTTAATTTCCTGTTAATGTTTTGTTGCTTTTCCATTATTGTATAATTGCAGTTTTATTAGTAGCATCTTAATCAATACTTTATCTGATCAAGGCAATGTAGTGGCTTTTAATCGATTATTGTTTTTGCGTGGCTTCAGATATTTATTACCGTTAATATATAACTTAATAACACCGGTAAGATACGGTACAAATTTACTTTAAGCAATCTTCCATAGGACTGTGTTTGTCTGATAAGCTGTCATTCCTTTTCCGTAAAATGGAGAGACATGTATGTTCTGTAATCTTGTTTTTCAATCTTATTTTATTATTTATTATTTAAAAAAAGTTAAAACTCAGTTTATTTCGTTAACTACATGAGTACTTTGCGTCATTTGGATAACAAAATTATTAGAAAAAACATAAAATGTTATTTGAAAGAAGAAATTTGATTAGAAGAAAAGAAAGAAACTCTTGGGTATTGTCAGCTTTCGGAAATGTTCATTTCCTTTCTCAAGACATTTAAATAATACAATAGCGTCAAAACTAAGTAATATTAAGATACAAAAAGTGTACTTACTAACGTGACATTAGATAAATGGTAACATCGTGGAATGCATTAAAACGGTATGAAAGATGTCTGCAAAAGACGCTAGACTCGGGCCTCCGGCCGGCTGAGATTTCGCGGTTGCTATATGCACATATAGTCATATGGAAATATTTCTGCGTAAAATGTATACCTAACCTGCTTACAAATTATTACTGTCAAACGTTCTGTCTAACCGTACTGTCAAAATTTGTAACTGTGAAGAATAATGGTGTTTTAGATAAAAAATAAAATATGTAGTATTCCTATATATTTGAACATCTTATCGATTTTACCAAGGCCAGAAGCAAGGCTCGGTCGGTGGGGCCATCAGCCAGGACCAGAGGAGGCTGCGCAACTTCATGTGACACTGATAACATTTGTGGGTAGGGTCACGTGAAACGCGCGGCCTAACCCTTACGAGGCGGTCTCGGCACACATAGATATTAGGGGTAAAGCGCGACGGTACTGCTTCCCCCTCTTATCGAGTTCATATCTTTAGCCAAGAAGGGGCGCGTCGCAAAGTTATATAGCCCGGGTTGTCTATTATCTATCTCTACGCGCCGCGTTAGCGGAACCGAGACGCTTTCAGTCGGCTCGTCGCATTACCTATTTATCTTACACCGTGACCTAGAGTAAGAATTTTCGACCGAAATATTGCTAAGTTCATGTGGTATTACTTATGTACTTATATCACTCTGTTCTTTAGTGCTTTAAGGAGGTTTATTTTCATACGTTTTTGATGTTTGTAATGGTAGTTTATATATCTACACGTAGTTTTATGTTGTTTTCATCCCTGTAAACTTTCACATATAGAAAGGAGATGTTAGTTTCAGTTTCCACTGTGAACTGTATATAGTTATAATAATCGTTGAACGTATACAATGTTTCTCTATTTTATTGTTGGGAATAGAGAGAATAAGGTCATCAACGTATCTTTTTAATATTATATGAAATTTTCTTGTCCTGACTTGAGAACTTCTTGACTGTTCTTCCGTATGGCACAGTCTCGTAATCTTATAAATTAATTAAAACTGTCATTTCTGACCATATACAATATGTATTAAAACAAAATAATTTTTGAAAAATGCCCAAAACTTTGTTAAATTACAATGCCAATTCAAAGCACAGAAACGCTTACCTCAAAATGAGTTCAAAATAGACTCCTTTGTTATTAAAATGACTGAAATTACTGCCTAATTTGCAAAGATTATTATGACTGTATCATGTATTAATTTTAGATTAATGTTGGAAGAAAGGAGATTGGATTTAATTTTAACTAATACAAATATGTATTATATAAATCTGTGATTGGCGGATAGTAGTTTGACAATAACATATGAAAACGAAAACAACTTATTCTACCTGAGATACCCTATCAATCATAACTTAAAAACTACAAAGGACATACGATATTTAAATCCTGGGCGAGCAGAGAAATATTTAAAATTAAGCAATCAGAACAGATATGATAGCAATTGTGTTTTGATCTTGGTTGTCAAAGTTAATCCTTGGAAAAACAAAAACACTAGCAGTCGCGAAACGCACTATATCACTTAAGATCTGTGGACCTCTGCTGGTGGAATCCGGCAACTCCAAAAACTTCGACACCTCCCAAAATTCAACCTTTCTTTAAGATGTTCCAACCTTTCTTGTTGGAACAGCTCAAAACAATTTGCAACCAAGGAACAGATGATGGGATTTATGAGAACAACTTCTTTGAAATATTATTACTTGGTAGAATTACCTTACGCCCTCCTTTGGTTGCGATGATATCCCTTGTTTACGTATCTAGGACACCCTAGATACTGGTTTTCTTGTCGTACACAATTATTATTACTTTTTTAAATTCACAAAATTTTGTCTTCAGATTGCTTTTGAAACACTGACGATTATTATACTACTTAAACTTTCAAGATTTTCTTGTTTTTATAACACAAATTATTAAATTTCTTAGACAGACAATTACAAACGTGATTACCGTTTCGTGCCCTAGTCAGAACTCTTCGCATTATTTATTTGTAGGGAAGGAAGTCTAGTATCTCAAACAAAACAATACTTCCTTAGTTACATACCCTATTTGTGAAACAATACTTTCTCTCCAGCCAATGACATATTATTGTTTTTACTAATTGAAAAATTACACTACAGATATTATTTATATAAACTTATCACAACATATATTTATAGTCTTTGCACATTTAGTTTACTTTATATATGTTATTCATCCTTATTTCCATTTTGAACTAGGTGATCATATAACAAGTGACTTTGCGCAGAGGCTATAAGATCAGTTTAATCACATCCCGGTTTTAGATATGTTTTTTTTGCAATATTTATAAATTAGACATAGTTTAGTACGTTTCTATGTTAAACAAATCATGATGTGACATATCGAAGCTATTTATATAATCTTTTTAATTTTCTGACGATTTTTAATTTGGTTATTAATAAAACAAAATGTAACCAATCACGTGTGTATATCTCGTGTGTAAAAGTGTAAATATATCTCGTGTGTAAAAGAAACCCCAGTATAAAGTTTCATTATGGACGTCTATTTTAAAAGGTAACCACCAACTCGATATTAACTTTAAATGTACATGGAGTTTTTTAAATTGTACCCGTCACTATTAACAGGTTTATTACGTTTTCTGTTACACTGCTTGCATATCATAGCGCGTTGCTTATTTAAACCAAGTCGGTCACGGTTCACCGAAGCATCAAGAGCTAACTATGCAAGAAGCCATTTGAGTAGGGATCTATTATTGTTTATTTACCATAATAACTTAGCGCCAGTGGAAGAAATCAGAAACTTTTACGGTACTATGTATATTTTTAAATGTAGCAGAGATTATTTCGATTATTTCGATTATTTCTAATATTAAGGGGGGAATATTAGATATAGCCACGACACGTTTAGAGCGGGTATTATTTGTGAAACTATGAGTCCTAGCGATAAGGCCACAAAATGGGTAAAAAGATTAGGTAACTTCATTCTCTTTTTCGCTATCTCGTATAGTTTCCGAGATAATGCCTGACTTTTTTTGGTCCTATTTGACTATATAACTCGAGGACCCTTCGTTCTAAGAAAAGGCCATAAAATAGAACATTGAAGACCAAGAAATTTTCTTCAAGAATATATGATATATTAGTATTTTATCTTCAACCGGTAAAAAAACATTAACCGGTAAAAAGAGCAATTTTAACTTCAAGCGTAGTTTTAATATAATCTGTTTCACGCCCCTGCACCCTGCTCACATCCTAGGAGTGGGGACTTTTAATATGTTTACCTCTGTATGTCCAAACAAAGCCCCAAAGTCAAAAATGTTGCTCATTCTATTTCGCTATACAATCTTTCGTTGATTGCACTTGATTGGTACTCTGTTAACTTATATGAGAAAGTTTTACAATTTATTGGAAAACGTGTATACTTCGTCAAATGATCGAGGCTTAACAATGAGAAAATTTACTAATAAAAATACATTGTAATATTTATAAATGAACGTCCTTTATCATCTGTTTTCTGCATTTTGGAAGTAATTATAATATCATTCTTGATACGGCATTTTATCATCCTCAATGTATCGATGGATATAAAATACTATATCAAAAACATATATCAAAATACGATGATTTGAGTCCCTTATTAAGTTGGTCAATGTCATGAATTATGAATGATGGCACATTTGAAAGCATTGATATAATTTATTTTTAATTCAAAAGTAGCAGAGCAATAATAATTATTGTGTATCAATTACTTAACAGCATTCGTATAAACATCTTGTCATAAATGTGTTTTAAATTATGTACCACAATAGCCAGTATAGCATTTCCATATCCATCAACAGCATCCTAATCCTATATCGGAAATGTCGATTCTCCACTATGAATGAACCTGTAAAAATATCCACCAAAACATATTACAATCTATCAGCATTGAGCACGATACAGTTGATATCATACTATCTGACAAAGGGGTACCAATGGATATGGGGCAGTGTTACATGGCCTACACATAGTATTATCTTTAATGTGCAATGCATGATAATACAATGTGCAATGGAAATACATGGCAAAATATCAACCCATTCTGCCAGTGCGGCAATATGTCTTGACCTTGACCCACCTCAAGGTTGGAAGACTTAAGTCGTTTTGGTATTAGGTACAATAGATTTAAGAATGATTTTAGCCCTATTACTTTTTTCTGAAATAAAATGATAAAACAGCACGTCTAACTTGCCTCCCAAATTTAAAAATGAAATCTCTGTATAAATTATGTCATTAGGCATAATATATGCACATACTTATGTATTTTAAAGATTACAAATAATCGTTAAAAATAATATTCTTTACTTCTTAGCCATCGAATTAGCTCATGAAATTTTTAATCAAGCTATAGCCATCATTCCACCAAAACATATCCATTTCTGTAAACTTTAATTAGCAATCGAAGCACTTCCTAAAAACAAATAAACGCGAATCAATAAATTGGCAATTTCGCAAAGGAATTTAGAGCATGATTTCCTTATAAAGAAAACAGATAAACGAGCTACTAAATCCAATTGCTGAAAGACTAAGGATACCTCAAATTAACATCGTTTTCATAAGACATAGATAGCCCTTGCAGTGAAGAAAGAGATGAACATGCCTCACATAAAATCAATTAGCATCGAAATTACTTGAGATAAAGCCACGTGATAATCTCTTGTAATAAACACGTTAATTGCTAGTGAACCAATCGGGAACCTTTATTAGTTCTATATAATAAGACTACAGCTAACCAGCCGAAGCAGCTTGTTCTGAAAATGACGCGTTGTTTAATCCACCGAACTGGTCCGCTATTAATGCAATAAATAGATAAGAACTGTAAAATATAGCCCTGCGGTCCACCTCAGTGATTACCTCTCAAACAATCAGGGAGATGTGGAGCAGCTAGAATGAAAAGTAGCAAGGCACGTCTGACTTTATAAGAAAATAGGAGATGGAAGACAGCCGGTAACGAAGTAGTTTATTTTTTATGCTCTACAATATACAGTAGTTAGTTAGATATCAACTTCAACCCAACTTATCTTTCTCTGCCTTCATCAAAAACGCTATTAATTATGAAGTACAACGACATATGGGTTGTACTATTTTAATGCTGGTGGGGCACTTTAACTACGATATAATTACATCTACTCAAGTTCGAACTTTAGTTATTATGAATTAGTGTTAAACTTTTTCTGAATTGAAATAATGGCCACCTAAATGGATAGGCAACGGTACTTAATGGTTGGTATTAAGGAATATTGAATTACTGCCTGGTGCTGAGTTTGCTGAGTAGATTAATGGACGAGAATTTATTTATCTACCATCTAACAGAAATTACTTACAAGATGGGAAAGACAATACTATCAGCATAAATTTCAAAAATATATATTCATATTCAAAATCCGTGAAAAAAATATTCTGATAATATTTTGTTTTTTGTTCATTTTGTTTAATCTTAAAAATTTTGTTTACCTGTTAGCTGTTTTACCAAATAAAACTGACCAAATATAAATATAAAAAGGTCAAAACAAATGACACTTGACTTAAAGGAATCTAAAAATTTTTAAATGCCGTGATATTTTTATCATTTATTTCTACTGCTTTTAAATCTGTAGAAATACATAGTTGTGTCTTTTTATAGAAACTACCTAATTCGATGGTAGTATATGAGTTATCAGAATAGTCAGATTATTGGTTTAGGGGTACTGTAGATTGTGGCTGGCAATGTAGTTGATTGTCTCTATATACTATGTGTATTATTCTAACATATGATTTAAGATTATGGTACATCGTCATTCTATTTTCTTCTTAATATATATATATATATATATATATATATATATATATATATATATATATATATATATATATATATATATATATATATATATATATATATATAGAATAGCTAGTATGTAAAGATCATAAGTTGAAAAGTGAGTAAAATAAAATGCAGAATAGCTTAGAAAATGCCACAGTAACCAAATGCCATAAAGTGGTAATAAAATATGTATATAGACAGTGAAATATTAAAATAGAGTTATTATAAGTAAATAAATATTAAATTACGTCATAAAATATAAGTATTAAACTATTTATATTTAATAATAATGACAATGGGAGTTATGTCTCGAGATTAAGATTAAGAGCCAATCAGAAATAAGCTTAGAATATAAATAAGAAATTAAGACATTGAATTCAATTAAACTTCACGGTAAAATATATAAGATAAATAAATTTAAGACGTTAAACTTATTTTAATAATAAGTAATAAAATTAAAGTATTGGTATATAATGATACAATGCCATTTTTTGGAATTGTTTATTATTGAAAAACAATATGTGAGCTTAATTGATAAAAAAGTGGATAACTATCAAATTTCATTAACAACAGGAAAAACAATATAAGTGAGTTGGTATCAGTGTACGAAACCAAGAGCACGCACTTTTAATCTCTCCAGTGTTCTCTCCAATATTATGTTTGCTTCATTATAAAAAAGGTATTACCAAGCCAAGGAGACAACAAGTATTATCCATTGTAAATATTGATTTCCAGTGTAAACAAATAATTTAAAGTATATAAATTTATAAAATTGTAATCAACAAACAACACTTCTTATGTACTGCCAGTGATAATTGCCAGTGAATATAGTCATTACGAATTAATAAAATTGAAGTGTATGTTTGTAATATCAAAACAACGGCTTTTATTAAATGCATACATATGATAGTATATACGGTATTTAAAACAAGAAACACAATTTTCCTGGTAATCTCCGAAACAGCTGCACCTATTTTGACGGAACTTTTATTGGCAGATAACTGATGTTATAGGGAGTAACTTAGGCGACTTTTATTTGAGAAAAAGAATTAGGGTTCCGCGCAAAAAAATAAAATCCATGAAATTGTGAACAAAATCCGATCTCCGAAATGGCTAGACCGATTTTTACAGGACATTTACTGGCAGATAGCCGATGTTATAAGAAATAACTTCGGCAACTTTTATTTTAGAAAAATAATGAGGGTTCCGCGCATATTTAATCTATGAAACTAAAATCCATGAACTTGTGGACAAAATCCGAATCAAATAGGGCAGTATACATCCAATATAATCTAATATAATAAACATTATTAAATAATAAATTATTATTAAAGTAAATCTCCCGAGTATTTTTAATAATCAAAAAAGTAGCAGTGTCCAGTACAGCGCATCACACGCACACGCCGCCGCCGCCACACCTAAAGGCGCATCTAACGCGGGCTCAGAACGGGCTGTGCGTCAGCGGGCTATTGCGGATGGTTGTGTCTCAACGCGCGCCTTGGAAATGTTGTAGCAAGGAGAACATACTTTCTGTTTGCTTAGGTATCGCTTGTTTTTCTACATTCTGTTCTCTTTAATTCAAATTGTTTTGTTCCATTTTCAGTGTTTTCTAGCAGTGAGATCTTTAAGTAATAATTGAAAATCAATGTTCAACGTCGTTTAATAAATAGAATTGGAGTCTTTTGCAATGTCAAAATAGCAGCTTTTTACTAAATGCATATCAAAGTATATACGGTACTTAAAACAAAAACAATTTTCTTTTCTGTCTGTCTGTCTGTCGGCCTGCTTGCCTGTCTGTCGGGCTGCCTGCCTGCATGCCTGCCTACGTGCCAGCCTGCCTGCCTGCCTGTTTGTCTGTGTGTCTGTCTGTGTGTCTGTCTGTCTATCTGGAATAGGAGATTGCTTGGAATTGATGGGAAACGAATGGAAAAGAATTACATTTTGACAATCTAATTAAATTTGGAATTTGAATGGAAATAAATTTGGTATGAAACTGATTTAAAACTGATGTAAAAGTTAACAACTTACATTAAAGTTAAAGTTTTATGGAAGGAATGAACAAAGGCGATGAACTAGATAGAATGTGAAAGGTAGTGAAAGTGCAAAGACAGAAGATATAAATGAAATAAACATTAAGTGATTATGCATAAGTGCAAGGAGGGGTTTTAAATAAACATTGAAAGAAGGGACATAGGGTGGAAAAATTATAGTGATGGACAGGTGAATTAGAAAGAATTATTTGAACAATGATAACAGGAGTGGCCAACTATTTTTTGGAGTGCGGAGTTGGTTTAGGGGTTCCGTTGACATGGGTTTTGTTAAATAGTGGTTAGGAGGTTGAACTATACTTAAGTCTAACGATAGGCGGGCACGGGCTTCAGCCTCACAAATAGTTTTCGTGCCTATCTCTCTGTATGGCTGTCTGTAGGTCTGTCTACCGCTATGTCTATCTGTTTGTTTGTCTGTCTGTCGGTCCGTCGATCCGTCCGTCTTTCTGTGTTTGTTCCGGCTAATCTCCGAAATGGATGGAGCAATTTTGACGGGACTCTCACTGGCAGATAGCTGATATTATAAGGAGTAACTTAGGCTACTTATAATTTAGAGAAAGAATTATAAATGAAGTATAATACATCCAATATAATATTATCCAATAGAATCACTAATAAATAATTAGTTCGATCTTCGAGTTATAATAAAATAAAATAAAGTAGCAGTGTCCAGTACCGCAGGCGCCTCACGCGCATGCCGCAGCAGTGCCGTCGCCGCACCGTAAGACGCCTCCCACCACTTCCCCCTCCCATTATTTAATATCATAAAAGCGGCCTGTCGCACGGGCTCAGAACGCGCGTTAAATTCGCGTGGACGAAGTCGCGGATAGCCGCTAGTTTTATTTATAAAACAATACTATTTGTCTGGCGGTGAATTCAAAGTGCTACGTAAATAAGAAAGTAGTAAGTGAAACTATATCCGATATTTATAGATACTCTCATCAAATAATCGTTCAAGATAATATTTCAATAAATATTTGTAAATATTGAATTTACACTATAGTATGGTGTAATTTCTTCAAAATAATAACCAAATATTACAAACCAATAATATTTTATATATTACAAAGTTTTGAGTTAATAATTTTAATTATTATTAGTAAATTCAATATAAATTGTTAAATTTACTTATTATTATATTAAATTCGTATATAAAATTAACTTATTTTAACCTTTTCTTGAGGTAAGATAAATAACTTACCTCATGCTCAAAAAAAAACTATATGATACTTAAACACTAAGATATAAATATGCAAATATACTCTCTCTCTCTCTCTCTCTCTCTCTCTCTCTCTCTCTCTCTCTCTCTCTCAAATATTACTACACATCCATCAAACTTGAACCGGCGCCCATACTTATATTTGCATATAAGAGGCAATCATCAAAAAAGATACCAACTATATAAAATTTTAAAATTTGAAATCAATATATATATATATACGAGTATATATATATATATATATATATATATATATATATATATATATATATATATATATATATATATATATATATATATATATATATATATATATATATATATATATATATATATATATATATATATATATATATATATATATATATATATATATATATATATATATATATATATATATATATATATATATATATATATATATATATATATTATATATATATATATATATATATATATATATATATATATATATATATATATATATATATATATATATATATATATATATATTATATATATATATATATATATATATATATATATATATATATATATATATATATATATATATATATATATATATATATATATATATATATATATTTATATATATATATATATATATATATATATATATATATATATATATATATATATATATATATATATATATATATA
>CAXKVY010010386.1:0-65620 GCA_964058915.1 Tetropium fuscum
AAACGGCATTTAACACACTTACCACAAGAGAACGAGTCATCATCGAAAGATGCTTTGGTCAACTAAATAGAAGGTTTCCAATATTGCAGTATATAGTTAGAATAAAACTAGATTGAGTTTAGAGTTAGAAAATTCCTTTCAATGAACACAAATTTTCGTCTCAATTTTCTAAATCATCTTCCTCGTCGGAATCGGACCTGTTCTAACAAAGTTCTGAGCATAGGAAAATGTATAACACAAAAGAGAAAAGTCATCTGATCTATGCTTAATTGCTTGGAAAGGGAAATTAGGAGAAGGGATGGCATTTTAATTACTTACCAATACAGGTGCTGCCACCTACTTATAATTACACTTTCCAATGACCAAGCATGATCAGATGACTTTTCTCTTTTATGTTATACATTTTCTTAGTCCCAGGCCCAGAATTTTGTTAGAACAGGTACGATTCCAATGATAGTGGTATCATTTGAAATGTCTATAAAGTTAGCAGAGCAAAGTGAATAGAAATAATTGAAAATAGGTGGAGAATTAAAGGCTCCTTAAAAGCTAATTAAGTGTCGTAGTCCGGAATATTAGGCTGCTAACGGTTCCGACTAATTCGCTGCTCTGCTAACTTTGAAATAACTTAGCAGACCAATGTTTAGTAAATCGGTTCCATCAACGAAAATGACATAAATAACTTGACTGTAATAAAAGGCTAATTAAATGTGGTTAAAAAATTTGTTTTCGAATCTGCATGCATTGTATGAAAAGCATAGCCGAAACATAGACATGAAGTGTCTAGATATCACTAGTAAAAATTGCTTTCGTGTATTAAGATTATTTACATCTCTGTTATTTTCTAATGTTATTTAGTTTGAGTATTTTTATTTCGGTCATTTTAAAACTGATTTGCTTGTACCAAAAGCATATCTATAATATTAATTCTGGATTTATTTGGAGTCGGTCAGAGTCATATTTTAACAAGGCAGGTCCGTAAAACTTGTCGCAATAAGATATCTTTGAGATGGTTAAGGTTCCGCAAATATCGAGTTTGTTATTTTTTGTTTTGTTTTGTTTGTTATTAAGTTTAATATTGATCTATGAGGATATAATTGCTTGAGTGTATTATATGATTTACATAACTAATTGACATGCTTCGAGAATCGCATATTACTTATCAAGCCAGAGACCTAAGAACTTCACTTCCGTTATGATAGACAACACTTCGCCATTTACTTTTATTTTAAATGTGGATTCTAAGGAACTCTTCACTTTAGGACCAAATAGCATCACAGAGGACTTATCAGCATTTAATTTAATATAAATTGCTATTAAGTGTTTAATATTATACCTATATAAAACATATATTTTTTTAAAACAATAAAACGGCATATTTTAAATAAAACTATAATTAGTTAGCCAGCAATGCAACAAATTCAGTGTAAGTAAAGTTTTATTTCCAATTAATAATCGACGTTTCAATAAAAGTTTTGTCCAGTAACAGATTTTTGTCTTTCAGCTTTGATCGATAGAGACAACACATATTCATGGATAGGTATATTGGTGTAAATATATCTATCATTAACTGACTTTCCAAAACTTACCCAATATCTGGTTCATCCTTGATTTCCAGTTCTTCACATTTAATAGTCGGAATGTCTTCATTTTCCAGGCATGTCACTGGATTAACATCATTTTCAGTATCTGGAATTTCCTTTTTAATGATGATTGATTTACCAAGCTTTTCAAAGTCCTTAGATTTAAGCATTTCTTCAAGAATAGGTATATCTACGGTACTAGGAATCACCAATTGACACAACCGTTCCACTTCTCGACGGCTTTTTAAAAACTCATGAAACCCCTTTAAGCTGTTTAGGCACGGTTTACAAATTGCAGATTCTTTGACATTACTTAAATCCTAGCATAACGAAAATTATTTATAATTTAAGTAATACTCAATCACAGCATATACTCACCATTTCTGGAAAACAATATTTAATCATTTTTTGTAATAGAACGCAATCATTAAAGTTAGTGATATAATTGGTATCCCATTCATTGTTGGTAGCAGACATACATAAGCGGCATACTTGAGAGCTTTTAAGGGATATTTTCCCATCGCTGCTCATCCTCTCCCCTGGAAAAACTTTTGTGGCATCCGCCTTGTCATCAGCCTCTACAATAGTGGTGATGCATCGTGATTTAAAATCAAAGCACTCCTGGAGCCGCTTCAGGCACATATTGCAGGCAACAGCACAGTCGCTTATATCAGACTTCTACAAGTAATAGTTATATAATATTAAGGCGGTTTATTATAAAAGACTGACTTACTATATTAATCAGCAAAAATTCCAGCATAGCCTTTTTCGTTTCATCGATAATCTCGCATTCAGAAGCTGGTGTTTTGTCAAGACAAAGCTGGCAGGTTTGTTTATTAGACTCGCCCATTTCAGGTCTAATATAAAGAAAACCTATCTTCTATAATATTTATTAATATATCCCAGAACAAAATGGCCACCGGCCAACACCCACAAAACATACACAAACACAAACGTCACAAACAACATGCTACAATTGTATCAGGCACAAACACCATTTCTCATTATGCACGCGTGATGTGATAGGGTGAGAGCTAGCAGTGTTGCCAGATGCGAATAACATAAATACCCCAGAATATCATTGAAAAAATATTCACATTTCCTCACAGCAGCCTTTATAATCCTCACAGCATCAAAAGTACCTTTTTATTACATGAAATTAGCTTTTTAATTATTTGCTTATAAAAGGTAATGTTCCTAGATTATTCTAGTCACTTTATTCAGATATTTATTTTTGTCTTGTTCTTTGTAAATGTGGTAGCGAGAATCAATAGAGCCTCGTGGTCCTAATTTATTTTAAAAACCCCAACTTATGGGAGGCAACAACAATTCACGAAGAGCTATAACTATTTTTTTTCTTGATCCACAGAATTATCTA
The DNA here is from genome assembly GCA_964058915.1 of Tetropium fuscum. Lineage (NCBI taxonomy): Eukaryota > Metazoa > Arthropoda > Insecta > Coleoptera > Cerambycidae > Tetropium > Tetropium fuscum. Next base: position 2,959 of record CAXKVY010010386.1, read on the forward strand.
ATATGCACATGCGTTAGAACTGCGCTACGTGATTTTATAAATAAATTGTTTTTGTCAGCGGGTTTAGATTAGAGTGGCCGTGACTGGGCGGGCGCACGGACAGGAATCGTTAAATCAAATATGTCTTTTTTACGAAGAAGGTGTTGCATCCAACGTTTCAAAACACTTCTATTATACGTTTTTTATACATCAGAAAAGTATCGCAAAAATGCAATATTTCGAAATCGTTCGACAGCGCTTTCTTCTGAGCAATATGCACATAAGTATCTTGTCACAGAATGGGACAAAACATATGAAACATCCCCAGTACAACAAGGTTTTGAAATCGGATGAAATGCTGACGTTACCGTTACCTGACTGACTGACGTTACCGTTTAACCGCGAAAATACAACGTATGATTCGATTTCAAAATGGTTTCGAAATCTTCAAGCGCAAAAATAGGCCTCAAGCTTTATGATATAAATCATAGATAAAGTCGCATCATCACAGATCATAGATACCACATATGGAAGCTGTCATGCAAAAGTGTGACGAATTAAACTACTCAAACCTTGGGCATTATGGACTATGGTGCAAATCGTTGCGGAATTTTCGGTGGGTAGGGCGTTTTGTGCTATTTAAATATACTAAACTAGGTTTGTTGTTTGCTTTATGTTAGCCTTGAAATGGGTGATTGTAATAAACAAATCTGCCAGCTTTGTCTTGACAAAGCACCAGCTTCTGAGTGCGAGACTATCGATGAAATAAAAAAGGCCATGCTGGAATATTTGCTTATTAATATAGTAAGTCAATCCTTTATAATAAACTGCTTAAATATTATATAATTATTGCTTGTAGAACTTTGATATAAGCGACTGTGCTGTTGCCTGCAACATGTGCCTAAATCGGCTCCAGGAAAGCTTTGATTTTAAATCACGATGCAGCACCACTTTTGTAGAGACTGATAACAAGGCGGATATGAAAGTTTTCCCAAGGAGCATTGGGAACATATCCCTTGGAGGCTTTCAAGTATGCTGCTTATGTATGTCTGCTCCCAGCAATGAATGGAATGGCTTAAACGATGGTGTTCTATTACAAGAAATGATTAAATATTGTTTTCCAGAAATGGTAAGTAACTTCTGTGTTTAAGGTTTAAGTGTCTTTAACTCAAAGTGGAGTAGAAGAAAAAATAAAATGGGTGTTTTCATTTTACAAGTTAACTTGAAGTGACATCTTAATGATAAGTATTTTTCTATTTGTTAGGATTTAAATGATGTCAATAAACCCGCAATTTGTAAACCATGCCTCAACAGCTTGAAAGGATCTCATGAGTTTTTGAAAAGCTGTCGAGAGGTGGAACGGTTGTGTCAATTGGTGACTCCTGCTAATGCAGATATACCTATTCTTAAAGAATTTCTGGAATCTAAGGATTTTGAAGAGCTTGGTAAATCAATCATCATTAAAAAGGAATTTTCAGATACTGAAAATGATGTTAATGCAGTGACGTGCCTAAAAAATGAAAACATTCCAACTATTAAATGTGAAGAACTTGATATCAAGGATGAAACAGACCTTGGGTGAGTTTTGCAATGTAAGTTAATGATAGATATATAAAGACAGTTTTTTTTCATATTGATCAAAGCTGAACTTTTTGTGATTGTGTTAGCAGCGCATAGTAGCTTCCCCGCTTCAACCACACATATCGACATTACGAGACATGGTTCACATTATTTAAGCTTCACAGCAAAAGCATTTAACAGAAAACTAGGTATCATTTACATGTTGGATATGACACAAATTGTTATTGGATTTTTTGTAATAAAATACATAAAATAATAATAATACAGGATATTAATTCACTTAATATCCGGATGTCTTGATCACAGCTTGAGGACCAAATTGTGCATATTATTGAACCTTTATTCTGAAAAATTATCCCTAACCACACCATTGAGGTACTAGTGATATTGTAGGTAAATTTTCCAAAAAAAAATGTTTCCAAGTCCTGTTAATGGGCTAGTAGTGTTGCAACCTATGACAGTGTAAAAACCGGGCAAATATTTGGGAAAGTCCTGACTTAAGTTTATTTCATGTACTTACAGGAATATATTTCAGACTCTCTTCTCTTCCGTACTAACGTACTAATATGCACTAACTCTAATGTACTAACCCATCAGTTTTCACAGCATTCAATGATACATATTACATCTGCAATAGCCGGTCAGTTTTGTCGAAATAATATGTAAAATAATCCTAGTATCTTCTTCTTGGTTAGCTGTCAGTATATCAGTGTCTTCTATTTGAAAATTTGTCTTAAACATTTGTAAAATTTGTAAATAGCAACTTTATTGTTACGGAATTTTCAAGTAATCGTTAGGACAGATAATTTATTAACTGTTTCTTGTTTTTAACAGAATATATAAAGACTTAAATACCATTGCTGTAGAAGTGGACTGTCTGTATTTTATATAACTTTGAGAATACCACTTTGTTTTCCTGGTTTCTGCCTGGTTTCATTTTTGATAGATCTTTCCTAGTAATTTTCAAATACTACATCAATCCTTTGCGCTCTATGTTTGTCTTCAAATATAATAATAAAAATCTTAGCATTATACATTCACCTTGTACCTACATGACCACTTGGAACCCTATTAACATGCAACAGAGTTATGAAGAAATGTGAGAGGCTTGAAGCCGGGAAGCTTCGCAATAAAGTTGCATTGAATTGCATTTAGTAGTATAATTTTATAAATAAATAAATTATAAATTTTAAGTCATTTAGAGTAAACGTTTACTAAGAGCATAGAAAAGTTTATGCTCTTATTAAAAGTTTACTGTAAATGTTTTCGTTTTGGAGATAATACGATGGAGACATAAAAGTTGTCTAAAAACAATTAAATTTTAAAGCAGTGCAAACTGAGTTATAGCCGTTTCAAGTTTCAGTCTCTCATAAGCTCCAAAGTAAAATATAGTATTGTAAATTTAATAAAAAATGCTTGCTATAAAACCTTTTATGAAAATATATAAAAAAATCTCAATTTGTGTGTTCTCTTCCACTATATAACTGGTTTTTTTAACTTTAGTGCTCTTCTGTACATGACAATTTTTGTTGGCATCGGGATTTTGAAACATCAGTATACTATCCTTGATCTTATGTCAAATTCAGCTTGTAACACCCAAAACCCCAGAGAACTCACATTTATGGATATATTTCAGCTGCGAGTCTATTATAATAACTCACAAACCTATCTGAAAGAGTGGTCGGCATCGTCAGTCATATATCAATTTAGCAAATAATTTTACCATATTTATGAGTTCACATTTACCAGAAAATCATTTAATCTGATATTTGAACTCACTTTGAAATTTTGCCTGTCAAATATCTTCCCACAATGTAAAATGACAAAAAAGATTGTACCTCTAAATATAAAGCAGTAGTAATTGTACAATTATAAAATTATTGTAGTGTTTGTGAGGATAGTTGCATAAACCGAGACATTTACATGACTTACCAGAAATCATAGATAATAAAATATTGTCTTTTATAGTGAAGAAATTGATGATTCTGTTCCATCGGGGGCATGTAACTATAACTCTAGGAAGGGCAGTTCCTTAAAGAGGAAAGAGCAGGTTCGGAAATCTGCTTCAAACGGTAAGCAAATATGTTTTTAATATTCGGGCATCTCAAAGTAAGAATAATATTTCAAAGCTAAATTAACCGAAATATTTCAGGCACATATAATTTCAAAAATAGTCTTGTCATTTTATTATTCCAGATTTTGAAATAACTATATCCTATGGCAGAGAAAAGTGCACAAAAGTAATTTGGTAAATTTTCCTTAATATAGGGTGACCACTAAAATATATGTGCATGGTAAAGTTAAAATTCGTTATTCAAGAGTCCGATGGATGAAGGGAGTAACTGACAAAATCTTCTTATTAAGTAAAACACTTAAAGATTCTTTGCGGGACATTCCACAAATTTTGGAAATTACTACTATGTACATTATATGATGTGTATTATTAGCATTATTATAATAATATTGTAGAACCATTTATGCTGATCCTTTACAAAGGCTAATTTTGTTTTAATGTTATTAATATTTCTTGTTGTCTAAGATGAATTAACTAGACATTACAGTATTGTATTTTTTTATTGAATATTTTGAATATTTACTTCACTTTTTTTGTATTAATTCTTGTTGTGTAATTAATCCTAGTTCTAGAATTTCAGTTCTGAGGTAAACGCTAATAAGACTACCTACATTTGCAGGGAGGAAGCATTTTTCCTCTGAAGATCACATGGCGAGACATACGGAGCTCACTGAAGTGTTGGGCTGTCACATACTCAACCCGACAGACAATTCGAAGGAGGAGGTTCACAAGTGTGTGAAATGTGAATATGAGACCAACTATGAGTCCTATCTGGTGCGACACATGACAACCCATCTTGATCGCAATGCGGAGAGAAAATTTAAATGTGATAAATGTCCCTATGAAACGGATCGTATGTACTCCCTAAGCAGGCACAATTTGACACACAAGGACAGATCGGAGGTTAAGCTGCACAAGTGTGCGAATTGTGAATTCGAGACCAGATATAAGAGTAGCATCATCCAGCACATGCTAAAACATCGTGATCCCAAAGCGGAGAAAACATATAAATGTGATAAATGTCCATATGAAACGGAAATTAGGTATATGCTAGGCAGGCACAATGCGGTACACAAGGACAAATCGGAGGTGACGATGCACAAGTGCGAGAACTGTGAATTCGAGACCAGGTATAAGGCTCATTTGATCAGGCACATGCTGAGGCATCATGATCCCAGATTGGAGAAAAAATTTAAATGTGATATATGTCCATATGAAACGGATTTTAGGTACTCCTTGCGCGTGCATACTTTGAGGCACAAGGACAAATCGGAGGTGGAGATGCACAAGTGTGGGAATTGTGAATACGAGACCAGGCAGAAGGATCACTTGGTCAGGCACATGCTAAGGCATCGTGATCCTAGAGCGGAGAGGAAATTTAAATGTGGTAAATGTCTATATGCAACTGATTTTAAGGATCACCTACGCTCGCACAATCTGAAACACAAGGACAAATCGGAAGTTGAGATGCACAAATGTGAGCACTGCGAATACCAGACCAGGTATAAATATGATACCATCAGGCACATGTTGAAGCATTGCGATGCCAGAGCGAAGGGTAAATCTTAATAAGCTAAATGTCCATATAAAACGGATCTTAAATATTAAGTCTGACTTAATATGCTGTCATAACTTCACATGAAGTACATAACTTCACATACACATGAAGTGATAAGATGAGATTTCACTGGAGCATACATATAGTTTATAACAAAATATGGCTGTTAATTATTTCTTCAAATAAACAACTATTTCAAAAAATGTTTCATTTACTATATATGCTGTCCTAAGTTAAATATTCCTAGGGAAAACAGTAAACCACATCATTTATCTATATTCAAATTTGAACAATTATTAATCCACTATTTTTCAACTATTAGTAGCGAGATATATCTACCTCTAGTGGCAATTTCCTACTACCTGTCTGACATGCAAGCCGTGGTGCCATTCAAAAGATCCTGCAATGCAAGCACTAAGAACAAACCCTAGCCTTAGTGGGCCAAATTACAACTGTTTCTGGCTTAGTATTAGTATGTGGATGTAATGCAATACAGGCAGGGGTAGTTGTTGTATACAAATCAAACATTTGTGAAGAACAAGAAATATCATAAGAAACGAACTACATGATTTCCTTTAAATCGAAATCGCTCATCCATTTTTCAACAATCCCTTGTATATAATGAAATAATATTATAATATTCCCTTATAAAATCTCCCTGTAAATAAATTTTGAAACAAAGTTAAATCATATTTTCATTCACTACAGAAAAATTCTTGATAACATCTATTTTGTATTAGATTTCATATTATATTTCTATTATATATCCATAATAATATATGTATATGTAAAATATTGTAAAGTATGTTTTCATTCTCTATTTTTTTTTATCTGAATTGTAGTTAAAATATTGTTTTTGATACTATTATTGATTTGTGTATAAACTGATGTTTATTTTCGTCAATTTTTGTATTAATGCTTCACATTACATTAGGCCCCATACTTATGTCTTTATAACTATGCTTTTCTTGATTCATTTTCTTTTTTTTTATATTGTTTTGCAGCCGTAAGTATAGATATAATTTATGTCCATTTAGATTAATGTTGATGAAATAACAATATGTAAATAAGCAAAACAAATAATAGTTATTGTAAAATATTTTTATCTCAATGAAGAAAACAATTTAGGTACTGTTGGGAGCAAAAATAACAGGATAACTATTTTTTCTGATGTAAATCTGTCTCTATTTGAATAATATTTGAACTAACTGACAATGTGACAAAAAAGTAAAAAATTGTACAACAGTTGGGTCTACAGTACTAGATTTTAGTAAAAAAAAAAAGTTAACTTTCTTTGCTCACGACTATATGACAACATTGAGGTACTATTGTGGCTGAAAAATGGTAATCGATTTCCTATCAAGTATGTTTTTTCAAAAAGTGTCTCTTCGGGATTTTTACATGAGTTATGTCAATGAAATTATTTTGACAACAAATTATTGGTGGGATAATATCTAATTTCCATTCAATGAAAATTCTATTTGACAAAAAACTAACAAGGAATAATTCAAAAAAAAATAAATATAAGCAGAAAAAGGTTCATTGCCAAACTTGGATCAGGTGTTCGATCAGGGCGATCGAAAAAATAAACATCCAAGTTAAAAAAATATATAAAAAGGTGACATTGACACTAATAAAAATACATTGTGATTGAAGTGTCGCTGGGGAGAACCATACGTACAAAGGTAAAATCAATGGCTTATTTTTTTGGCCCCAATCGTACATTTTAAGAAAACAAATATTTGGATAATTACAATATTCAGTATTCTATAGTAATGAAATGCTACAAACCTAAGATTTATCTTCGCAAAACAAACATGAATAGAAAAGAACTTAAAAGCTAATCTGATTTATGTGATCTGTGATGCTACTACTTTATCTATGATTACTACTAGTTATCTGGAGATTAGATAATTCTATGATCAAGAAAGAAATAATCACTGCTTCTCGTGAATGGTTGTTGCTTCCCATATATTGCGTCTTTCTTAAATTAAATTACGACGACTAAGCGTTATACATATAGTGCGCCGGTAACTGATTCCCATTTTCAGATTTAAAAACAACAGTGACAAGACAAAAAGCTCTGAATAAAATCCCTAACTTAATCTGGGAATATTAGATTTTATAAACAAATAAATAAATTGTTTATTTGAGGTAAATAAAGATCCTTCTGACGCTGAGAGGATATTAAAGGCTGCTGTGAAGAAATATATTCACTGAACTAGGGTAGGTAGTTTGGTTATTTGCATTTGGCAACGCTGCTTAAGATATACCACAGACTACGTGTACTCTGTGGATATACAACAAAATCAATTTATTCTTGGTGTTCCCTCGTGATATACATAATAAGGCGCTTTGCCCTTATGCTGTGGTAATGGTGTTTGCTGTTTGCACAGCTTATATACTCATCACTGCTATTAGCGATATAAAAATATATTAATCTATGATTAATAAGCTGTGGTCTGTGGTGTTTGTATACGTTTTGTAAGTCGCCATTTTGTATTTGTACTCGGCTATAATAACAGAGACAAATTAGACCTGAAATGGGCGATTCTAATAAACAAACTTGCCAGCTTTGTCTTGATAAAACACCAGGATCTGAGTGCGAGATTATCGACGAAACAAAAAAGGCTATGCTGGAATTTTTGCTGATTAATATAGTAAGTCAGTCTTTTATAATAAACCGCTGTAATGTTATATAATTATTGCTCGTAGAACTTTGATATAAGTGAATTTGCTGTTGTCTGCACCATGTGTCTGAAACGGCTTCAGGAAAGTTTTGATTTTAAATCACGGTGCAGCACCACTTTTGGAGAGGCTGATAACAAGGTGGATGTTGCCAAAGTTTTCGCAATGGAGATGACGAGCAACGATGGTAGCATATCCCTTGGAAGCTCTCAAGTATGCCGCTTGTGTTTGTCTGCTACCAATAATGTATGTGAAACCAATTATATCACTAACTTTAATGATGGCGTTCTATTACAAGAAATGATTAAATATTGTTTTCCGGAAATGGTAAGTAACTTCCATATTTGAGAACATCTTGAATTATAAATAATTTTTGTTATACTAGGATTTAAGTGATGTCAATGCACCCGCAATTTGTAAATCATGCCTAAACAGTTTGAAAGGATTTCATGAGTTTCTAAAAAGCTGTCGAGAAGTGGAACGGTTGTGTCAATTGGTGATTCCTAGTACCGTAGATATACCTATTCTTGAAGAAATGCTTAAATCTAAGGACTTTGAAGAACTTGGTAAATCAATCATCATTAAAAAGGAATTTTCAGATGCTGAAAATGATGTTAATCCAGTGACGTGCCTGAAAAATGAAGATACTCCGACTATTAAATGTGAGGAACTTGAAATCAAGGACGAATCAGACACTGGGTAAGCTTTAGAATGTCAGTTGATAGATATATTTACACCAATATACTTATAAACTTATAGTTTTCTTTAAAATATTCCTTTTAAAAACTTAACGAGTTATTAAATAAATTTTCCATTACACATGTGAATTTTTTGAAAATGAAACACCAGCAGGTTTTTAGTTATGAAATAAATATTTGAAGGTGATGTTTTCATTAGTGTTAGTAATCAAATTCTATTACTTTCACATGCCTAAGACAGTGCATTCATAACAAATAGAACTGACATGTACAAATCAAAGTTTATTTTAAAATGAACGAAATAATGCCAAAAATGTATTGATTAACACGGAATATGCCGTCCTATACTACTAAAGGTATTGGCCCTTGGTAAACTATGGTAGTGTAAAATAATCGATAAAATTAGGATAGAGCTCACTCAACGAATACAAGTATTATGTTTGTTTTATAGCTTTATAACTAAATCAACCCTGCAAACCCCGTAAAAACGAGTCATAAAATGTCAAATGTGTCAAATATCACTACCAACCCAATAACTTTTTGTCTTATTCCATGGATAGTTTATACTGCTATGTAAATGTGCTTTAAAGCGCCATGTTGGACCAGGCCTTAATCTCAACTTTGAATTCACTTTGAACGTTTTACTATGTCTTTGGTTATATCATAGGCAAATGATGCAGTATCTCTGTCTATCAAATATCTTTCCACATTGTAAAATGTCAGTACAATCTTTTTAATATAAAACAATAATAGTACAATTTGTACAATTATTAAATTATTGTAGTGTTTGTGAGGAAGGCTGAATAAGCCTAAACAAAACCAACTGTCAATGAAATTAATAAAATTATATATAATAAAATATTGTCTTTTATAGTGAAGTAATGGATGATTCCGTTCCATCGGGGGCATCTAACAATAATTCCAGGCAGAGTGATTCCTTAAAGAGTAAAATGCAGATTTCTGAATCTCCTTCAAAAGGTAAGCAAATATGTTTTTATCTTCAGGCATTTCATAAAAATAATAATATCTGAAGGCTAAAAAATATGTACCTAAGATATATGAGATATTTTTATATTTTATGTATAATAATTTCAATTTCTGTCATTTTATTATTCCAGATTTTAAAATAACTAAATATTAGAGATTGAAATTAGAAAAGTAATTTTTTTTCTCTAAACTGTTATGATTAAAAGTGCAATCATTATTAAAATATATTAAGGTTACTCTCAACAAGAAACGTCCATCCCTACAAAAAAAGAGTAACATCAAGGTCAGAGAAGAATATCAACTTATAGAGTTGTCTAGGATGAAGTAACTAGACACTTATATTTTTTTATCGTCATATTTAGAATATTTACTTCATTTTTTATTATATTAATTGACTTGTTGTGTAATTAATACTATTTCTAGATATTCAGTTCTGAAGTAAATGCTAATAAGATTACCTTCATTTGCAGGGAGGGCTGATATTTTGTCTGAAGATCACATGGCGAGTCATACAGGGAACAAGTGTATCAAGTGTGATTATGAGACCATTTATAAGTCCTGTCTGGTGCGGCACATGCTAACCCATCGTGATCACAATGAAGAGAGAAAATTTAAATGTGACAAATGTCCCTATGAAACGGATCGCATGTACTCCTTGACCAGACACAGTGTGATACATAAGGACAAATCGGAGGTGGTGGTTCCGGAAAGAAAATATAAATGTGATAAATGTCCCTATGAAACGAATCGGATGTACACCCTACGCAGGCACAATCTGACACACAGGGACAAATCGGAGGTGGAGCTGTACAAGTGTGCGAATTGTGAATTTGAGACCAAACATAAGAATAGTATTATCCAGCACATGCGGAAGCATGGTGATACCAATGCAGAGAGAAAATTTAAATGTAATGAATGTCCGTATGAAACAGATGTTAGCTCACACCTACATAGGCACATTCTGATACACATGGACAAATCGGAAGTGGAGATGTACAAGTGTGATAATTGTGACTACGAGGCCAGGCAGAAGGTTAGTATCATCCAACACATGCTGAAGCATCGTAAGCCCAAAGCGGAGAAAGAATTTAAATGTGATAAATGTTCATATGAAACGGATATTAGGTCACAGCTGATCAGGCACAGTCTGATACATAAGGAGAAATCTGAGGTGGAGATGCATAAGTGTGAGAATTGTGAATTCGAGACCAGGCATAAGAATTGTTTGATCCAACACGTGCTGACCCATCGTGATCCGAAAGTAGAGAGGAAATTTAAATGTGATAAATGTACATATGAAACGGATTTTAAGTACTCCCTACGCATGCATTATCTGAGACACAAGGACAAATCGGAGGTGGAGATGTACAAGTGCGAGAATTGTAAATACGAGACTAGGTACAAGTTTGTTATGATCAGGCACAAGCTGAAGCATCGTGATCCTACAACGGAGAAAAAATTTAAATGTGATAAATGTAAATATGAAACGGTTTCTAAGGACAACCTAAAAAAGCACAATCTGAAACACAAGGATAAATCGGAGGTGGAGATGTATAAGTGCGAGAATTGTGAATTCGAGACCAGGTATAAGTACGATAAGACCAGACACATGCTGAAGAATTGTGAAGCTAGAGCGAAGGGAAAATCTTAATGAGGTAAATGTCCATATAAAGCGGATATTAAATATTAACTGCAACCTACGCAGTCAGAACCTCAGACACGTCAAGAGATATGATGGGATTTCAATTGAGGATACATACAGTCTACACTTTTACTGTTTTGAACTATTAATAAAAGATAGCTGTTAATTGTTCCTTCAAATAAACAACTATTTAAATAATGTATCAATGGAAATATTAAATAATGCCATGTATGTAATCCTATCCTAAGTCGAACAGTCCTAGGAAGAACTGAAAAATATACCACACAAGTAGTACACAGGTGGTCAGTTATGCAGGGAGGTCATTCCAAATTTTAGTGCCTTAATTGATAGTAGATTATAAGTAAATTTGTTAGGCGGCAGCTCGGGAATTTGGAGAGAAAGAGTGTGGATTCACTTTATTTTCTGAGATTCAATAGTTATCGTATATTTACCTCTTCTCGTATGAAAGAGCTGAATATTTTTAATTAAATAATATTTTTAAGGGTGCCACATTGTCTTCTAGATCTAGTTGTCTAGATTTTAAGCAAAACTACGAAAAGGTAATGAATTCGTAAGAGTGGGACCAGGTTAATTAAATTGGTTGTGCAGAAATTGTTTTTTTTATAATATATTTTATAATGATTTGATAATATAATATATTTAATTAACTTATTAAGATCACATATATTAATAGGAAGTCTAGAATAGGAATAGTTTACCTTCTGCAGTAGAATGGCTCTCTTAATTATTTATTTGGACGAGGTAGTTCGCCAAAAAGGCTAAGTCTACCTGCCGCAGGCTTATAAATTCCTCCTTCCGACTAGAGTGCCTTCGTGTAAGGAGCAAAAATGGATAGAGTGGGTATGCTCGACCGCCGCTAGGTAGAAAATTAAAATACTATCTGCTTTTTCCTTTTATTAACTGATATTTTGTTTATATTCTGGTATCGTCTTTCGTGTACCGAAAAAGCAAATTTTTATGTTACAATAACATGATTATTACCATGTACTCCTAAATGCTTAGTAAATGAAACTTGTTGAAGCACTAATGTTTGAATAGGTCAAATTACACTGTTTACAGAAGTAAAGAATAAACTGTAGTTAGTTTTAACAACATTTAACGTCAGGTTGAAAATTATCTTAAATTACTACGTCTATGGTCCATCATAACGCCTACGGTTGTTCGGCCATTTTCGGTATATAGGCGGCTAAGTTCGCATAGGTGGTGAAGCTTCGATTTTTGTTAGTGCACACCACATTTTTTCTTATGTTATGTGACTACTGTAAGCCATGAGAACTTGTGTCAAGCATTGAGTAATCAAGGTCACTGAAAACGGAGATATTGTAACGAAGTGGAAATATTTTTCCACTCGTTACGTAAAATTGTACTGTCATTGCTATTTTGTTTTAATTATTAAGCTAAGTAGGAATATATTTTCGTATTTATAAGTTACTATTGACCGTATGGGTCCGTTTCTTTTTCGACAAGCATTGTTATTTTATTTTCAATTCAGTTCTGCTTACAACGTGCATACAAATAAATATTTTCTGGGAAATCTCGCGTACAAAATACGATTTCCAATACCGAGAAAACTATCCGCAGGCAGGCTCGATATCATCGAGCGCGCGCCGGAACAATATCGAACACACATGATAACGCTTCGGAAATTCATGGTGAGGGAGTCGGTCCCCACCGCGCCGAAAGATTTAATAAAACTAGAGCTTCCACACTAAAACAGTCAGTCTGTGTCCAAGACTCCCAGCAGCAAGAAGCCCCAACAGCAGCAGCTCCGCCTACCTGAACCGTCTAGTAGTTCCAGCCGTAATCCGAGACAAGAAGTAAGCCATATACACGCAGTATAGGACTCGGGAAGGACGACATCCAGAAGCCATACCAGGCTGGAGTGAGTACGCGATTTCCTTCGGATCGCGGTTTCTACCAACAACCGGTCGTAAAGCTTTCTTGTTGGTAGCTACTGACAACCGGTCGAAAGGCCTTCTTGTCAGCGTCCCCAGTTGGCAACCGGTCGAGAGGCCTTCTTGCCAACACCCCAGTTGACAACCGGTCGAAAGGCCTTCTTGTCAACTCCCCAGTTGACAACCGGTCCAAAGGCCTTCTTGTGAACAAATACGCTTCTTTTATACACGCCGACATTAGTAAAGGTACACTCCAATCTAACAATACTCGCTCGCTCACTTTAACTGGTATGGTAAGTCAAATCATTTAAATGACCATTTCCGATTAACACCTGAGTTCTCGAACATTCGATCGTTCCGCATGCTTACACTGTTGCTTCTTCCTTCCAACTGTAATTGTAACCTACTGCCTGTCTGATAACCACTCACCGCTTAAACTTACGCCACAAGCCCATTGTACCATGGTTATTCATTATCATCCACAAACCAACTGTTTATCATTTTCCGCCGCAGTATTTTCTCATACCACGCTTTCCTCGCGCTATGCTAACTCTATCGGATACTCCCGCTTAATCATTAACCAAGTATGACGTGGGCAGACTGAATAACCTGTAGATAGTACTGTAGATTGTTTGTTAGACAAGGATAGAATTAGAAATAGATGTCCTGAAGAATAAATGATAATAAACTTGTTGTAACCATATACCTGTGTATTACTGTATATAAGTCATGTGACCCCTGGTGACTGCCTGCCTCCACTCGAAGCTACCCGTGGCCCTTACCGAACTGCCTGTAAGGAAAAGTGGTCTGTCTACACTATAAACAGACAGTGGCGCTCGAATAAAAACTCCGCACCGAACGCAGAGCGTCACAATATGAATATCAAAGAAGCCACGGCTTACTTTCGTTTCTGGTTGGTTTGGTATTCTCTGGTTTAGTATTCTCTCTCATAGAAGTCGGATTAATAAATAACGTATGTCACGTGATTCTATTCTTTTCATTAGCGGGGAAGACGATAAAATTGACATTTATCGATAATATGAAGCACTATCTACAAAATTTGAATCTAATGCACAAATCTGAACAAAGACGGGACTTGAACTTCTTTCCAGTAATGTTCTATGCCAAATCCGTTCGGGGGGTTCACATAAAGAGTAAGGGGTGTTATGTAAAGATTTAAGATACCAACAAGAACACTGGAAGAAACTGGTATTACTAAATTACGAAATTCTGTCCCAATGTCCTGAGACAAATCCTGACACATGAGTCAGATGACCACGTTCAACGCCTTAAGACATAAACCATAAACTAAATAAACAAGTAATTTAATCCGTGATCTGAAACTATGAAAATGGCTCTTCATAGATTAATATATTATTGGCTCTTCAATCAAATAGTCAATTCAGACACAAATTGTTTCCCATTGTCATTGAATGTAAATGTAGATTAACCCTTTACCAAAACTGTACGGTGTTTTGTGTGGTTTGACGTTCTTTGCACGAAAAACAAATATTATAGAATTAGGTTACGTTTATATTTAACCTAAAATGAGCGACTCTAATAAACAAATCTGCCAGCTTTGTCTTGACAAAGCACCAGCTTCTGAGTGCGAGACTATCGATGAAATAAAAAAGGCCATGCTGGAATTTTTGCTTATTAATATAGTAAGTCAGTCCTTTATAATAAACTGCTTTATGTTATATAATTTCTGCTTGTAGAACTTTGATATAAGCGACTGTGCTGTTGCCTGCAACATGTGCCTGAGTCGCCTACAAGAAAGCTTTGATTTTAAATCACGATGCAACACCTCTTTTATAGAGGCTGATAACAAAGCGGATGTTGTGAAAGTTTTCCCAAGAGAGATGATGAGCAATGAAGCGAACATCGGGAACAAATACTATCAAAGCTCACAAGTATGCCGCTTTTGTATGTCTGCTCTCAGAAATGAATGGGATATCAATTATATCACTAACTTAAATGACGGTGTTCTATTCAAAGAAATGATTGAATATTGTTTTCCAGAAATGGTAAGTAAGTATCTTCTGTGTTTGTGGTTGAATGTGTCTTTAACTAAAAATGTTGCAAGAAAAATTGAAATGGGTATTACTTTGTTGTCATCTTACAAGTTGACTTGCCTTGAAATTATAAATAATTTTCTTTTTGCTAGGGTTTAAGCGATGTCCATGAATCCGCAATTTGTAAACCATGCCTAAACAGCTTGAAAGGATTTCATGAGTTTTTGAAAAGCTGTCGAGAAGTTGAACGGTTGTGTCAATTGGTGATTCCTGGTACTGCAGATATACCTATTCTTAAAGAATTGCTTAAATCTAAGGACCTTGAAGAGCTTGATAAACCAATAATCATTAAAAAGGAATGTTCAGATGCTGAAAATTTTGTTACTCCAGTGCCGTGCCTAGAAAATGTAGACATTCCTAGTATTAAATGTGAAGAGCTTGATATCAAGGATGAATCAGACACTGGGTAAGTTTTGGAATGTCGATTAATGTTAGATAGATGCACCGATGTTTCATCCCTGAGGCCAGTTGGTATTAAATCTAAATGTGTTTTTCTACCGTTTAAACGAAACGAAACGATTGTATCAGTAATCGCTAAATCCTCGTCATTATCTTTAAAAAATCTAACCTAATTCAACCTTGATTCTATGTCTGCATTTTTATAATTAGTGCATAGCTGACTGATCTTTTTTGGGCTTGAAAAACCCCATATTAAATTCTAAGTTTAAAATTTCGTGATCAGGCCTCTAAGTAGCAACATTTCTTTCTTCACAGAGTGAATTAGTTTTAACATAATCAGTATACGTACAATGTATCTTTGAAATATTTAATCCCTCTTGGAATCAATGAAGGAACTAATGGAAATATATTAATATGTGGGGACGGTGGCCGAGTGGTAATAGTTTAAATTCTTATTCTTAAATTATTTTCTTATGTGCTTTCTACCTTGTTTTATCTTTAATGTCACTTTTCTTTTTTTTATTGGCCTCCTTATTTACAACTTTATTTTAACCATTTTGTTCTATATCACTACTATTGCACAAGGCACATAGTCCGGATCTCTGTCAGGAAAATCAGAGTTGTCTATCACGTAGTTATTAAGAGAATATTTTCTCTGCACAATTAATTATTTTTCTAATACATCTTGTATTATAATGTAGTTATTTTTGGTTCATATAAGGAGAAATTACTATTTAATGAAATTGCTGTAAGAAATGTAAATTGTTTTTATCCAGAGATTTGATCTTACAAGAATCAATGGATTAAGTTTCACACAAATTTGTTGTTTGTGTGGAAATTTTTACTGCTACCATCCACCTTGAGGTATGCTCTCGCTCCCATATATATCTATTTTTTTTAAATTATTTTCAATAGCCATTAGAGCCAAATCTTTAGAATTTACTATTATACTTATGAAAATACGAGTGTCATTCGACATTTATTTTTGGTAACAAAATTAATTGAATATTTTACACTTTTCAATCCACACAATACAGACAAGATTATCTAAATACATGCCTGTAGGTACATTCATAACCTCAATTCGATAAGTGTCACGAAGAAAGCCATAGTAATTCAAGATACTCTCAACTCTCAATGCTACCTAGATAATAAGCAAGGAATACTGTAGTAACTAAAATTAAAACAGTTTTTGTGGAAAATTTAGTATCCAGTTTGACTTACGAAAAATAATTATTTTTATATTTGGTTGCCTATATACAATATCAGATGTCACTACAGTTTTCTGCGTAAATATTGAAAAAAGAAAAAAATAGTAAAAAGTAAAAAAGTTAATAAATCGATAAATATTTTTTAGGCCCAGCTCCAGTAAGGACAAGATGTTCGTTTGCCCCCACTGTGATCTTCAAAGTAAACGGAGGGGTAATATAAATAGACATATCTCTGTGATCCATGAAAGAAAAAATTCCCGTCTGCACTCTACTTGCAAAAGTTCACACAGGCGTGACCTCAATAAGCGCATCACACATCACGGAAAAGAGTCGCCCTACAAGTGTCCGGGCTGTGAAAAAAAATACACCGAAAAGAGCACGTTAGACAACCATTTGCTAAAAAATCATGATAATTTCAGTCATTTGGTAACCAGTAAAATTCATCACTGCCAGTTCTGTACTTACAAGTCAATACTTGCTCAAGACTTAATAAGACACGTCGCTCACAACCATGATAGAATAAATGCAGAGAAGTTCCCGTGCGATCACTGCGATTATTTTGCTTTGCAAAAAACACATTTAAAACGGCATTTATTAGTTCATACAAATCTTAGGCCACACCAATGTACTGCATGCAAGAAAGGCTTCAATCAAAAACTTCATTTAGACTCTCACATACTGAACAATCACAAAGCAAATGCTGACTTGCTTAAAACTGTTACTAGTAAAATTCACCGTTGTACGATGTGCAAGTATGAAACTATTTTGAAAACCGATTTATGTCGACATATCAAGAGCATTCATAAATGATAACCTTGATATGGTTAACGGATCCTCAAAATAAATTTTGAGGATCGATAAATGTTCATAAACAATAATGTTTAGGAAGCTGTGTGTAAAACCTGTATAATTGGAATTTAATTTCTGTTGGGTAATAAACTGTTTATTATTATTATTAAAAAATAAATTTGTGTCAAGCTACATATGTATATTATTCTTGTTCTTGTTCTCATACCGACATAAATACTTTTGAAGAATCATTAAAATATTATAGCACTATACATATAGTAATAATATATTTAATTCTTTAGGTCTCTGTCAACTAGTAAATGTCACCACAAGAGTTACATCAGAGTCTGCAAGACTCATAGATTACTTGTATACTAATGAAAAAAACTTACTCCATTTAAAGAATACAAAGTATTTAATAATTTTAAAGCAAATGTATAGTTTTCATATGAAGTAATAATTGAAAAGATAATAGGAAGAGAAAGACCGACACAGAAATTTGGAAAACATTAATTAAAAAGGAATGAAACGACTACATTAATTAGAAAGGAAACAAAATCCTATTGAGGCACAAATTGATCAAAACAAACATGATGGAAAATCCATGTCGAAAGTTTTGAAGGAATTGATAAAGGAACTTATACTAAACGCATTATGTTTAAAAACAGAGTTATATTATCCGATTCTGGATATAGCAAATGTTTTCAATACATTTTTTATAAACAATCTTAATGATATAATAAATGATACCCACTACACAACAATTGTTTCCAGAGTATGATGAACATTTATCCATACCGCAACAGGGACAATTTAATAATTTAATAGTACAAAATAATTATAATCTACAAAACGTCTATTCTGTCAAATTGCCTAGCAAGAACTTACTAGAAACGCCGTTGGGGGCGCTGTAGTAAAATTCGCAGGTCGCCTATAGAGTCAAATTTCTCCAAATTATTTGCTTGTGGCCATGCATATATATTTTCTAATTACTGAAAATATATTTTATTTGTTTTAACTGCAAAATAAAAGAATCCCGATAGATTTATGAAAAGAACCTTTTGTTGCCTTTTATGTATGTACCTAGTTTCTAAATAAGTGCCTAGACAATTTTTTTTGTTTATTTTATTAGCTATGTTCTCTTATTTTAGGTACCACATTTAAATAAATCAAGAAAGTAGGAACTTATAGGGAAAAAAAGTTTTATATTTTGGTCTTGTTCAGCATCATTTGTAAGTTTATAACGTATGGTAAGGTGCTAATAACTATTTAATTAAGACTATTTATAATAACTATTTATAAATTACTATTATAAATTAAATTAAATTTATAAATTAGCTAATAACTATTTATAAATTACTTACCTACTTGTTTATTACTTATATTTTTCCTTGTATTTATTGTGTCTCCATTGAATTTAGTTAGCTTTTAATAAAGTACATACCTATCGTAAGACTATCGTAATTATTGACTTTTCTTTTACTAAATAAATAATTGTTATTATTATTCTATTTATTATTAAAAGCATAATTTTACTTAACAGCGAAAAATAAACCCCTACCAAAAAATACCACTTTTACTTTACCTGCCTATAAGTATAATGGAAATAAGAACTTCTAAATCAGTTGTCTGTTTAAAGTTCCTATATTTTAAAACTATAATTTACTCCCTCTTAGATCACAGTCTTTGTAAAACTGACATACTGACATACAAATTTAAGGTTTAGTTTGAGTAGTGTGTAGTGTTTCTGTGGTAGTGTCTCACCGACAAACACAGATAACTAATCAAAGACAGCTACCTGTTTTAATATACGCGACACAAAGCATATGAGATGTATAGTATGTGCCAAGTGTGATAACTATGTATGCCGCCATATTGACCCCATTTTCAGTGGCGTTGTCAATAATTCTTGCGGATAGGTTTATAGTTTAGAAATTAAATAATTATTTTTTTGAGATAGTAAAAATATATCAAACAAATATTTTCACGAAAATTAACCATCTTGATTGTACCTAAATCGAGTTGGTTAATTTTTTATTTCGTTAACTCATTTATTAATTATATGAACATTTGAAAAATATTTGCTTCCTAAATACCCAAACGCTACGCTTATACCTCTTGATACGTATCAAGGACTAATCAAGGCATCAAGGACTAATTTTGTCACAGGTCAACAACTGACTAGATAACAAAAATATGTGTACATTTCATATGTTCTGTCAAAGAAGACTAGTGTCACAAGAACATTTTTAGATTGTCACGGTACAAGAATTGTGTCACAAAGTTTCTCAACTAACCAGATAATAAAATCGTGTTCTGTCGGATAATATAAATACGTGTACTTTGCCAGCACAATTACTGCTTTTAAACGTAACTGGTGCCGGATGGTACCACTCTCACAAAGCGTACAACGCAGATCTGAGCACCTAGTTCTAAACCCCGAATTCTATTTTGTAATATGGGTGCTTTCCGTTCCTTCCGCGAGTAGTCGACCATGGTTGCCGATGGTGCTTTCCTTTCCAAAGGGTAGAGGCCAGGTCGTGGGGGAAATATTTGTGAGTACTTCGTATTTCTCGGTGTGTTAAGCGTACTTCTCGTCTTCGATCTGGGCGTCCCATTGTCAATGACTCAATTATGTGCTGTGCCGGCGGTTTCCCGCTCAAATTTGCTTGCTTCTCAACAAACCATGCAACAAGGCGTGGTACGAGATAGTCGACTATGGTCGGCGACTACGCCGAAAGGAACGACACGCGCACCGACTGTGGTCCACCATGGAACGGAAAGCACCCTATATGAGAATGGCTTTAAATATATTTTGACAGTGCCGTCTGTATGTTTTATAAGTAGAAAAGTTCAACATTTTGTGCTTGGGTAAAATAATAAATATTATAGAAGTTAGGTTTTGTTTACATTAAACCTGAAATGGGCGATTATAATAGACAAATCTGCCAGCTTTGTCGTCTCAGAGCACCAGCTTGTGAGTGTGAAACTATCGACGAAACGAGAAAGGCCATGCTGGAATTTTTGCTGATTAACATAGTAAATCAGTCTTTTATAATAAACCGCTTTAATATTATATAATTATTATTGCTTGTAGAACTTTGATGTAAATGACTGTACCGTTGCCTGCAACATTTGCCTGGGACGGCTGAAGGAAAGTTTTGATTTTAAATCACGATGCAGCTCCACTTTTGATAGCAAGCCAGATATTGCAAAAGTTTTCCCAAAGGAGATGATGAGCAACGAACGGAGCATTGAGAACATATCCCCTCGAAATTTTCAATCATGCCGTCTGTGTATGTCTGGTCTCGGCAATGAATTGGATAGTAATTATATCACTAACTTAAATGATGGCATTCTATTAAAAGAAATGATTAAATATTGTTTTCCTGAAATGGTAAGTATCTTCCCTGTTTAAGATGATGGGGCAATGCCCTCCACATAAATTTCTTCTAGTTAATTAATTATAAATACCTCATTTCTAACTTTTCTGAAATGTTTATTTATAGAATAGAACTTACTTATAATAGAACTTATGTTTTTGGAAGTCTGAAGTGTTTCGAGTCAATTTAATACATTTATTTATAACAAATTTGATGATTATGGTACTATAGATATTTATAGGATCAAAAATGGAATATTGTAATGTGGTAGGTATGAGAAAATGACAGTAAATGAACTATTCTTAAAAATCTATCCGCTACCTAACCTAATATATGATTATTGACATTTATGACAGTAGAATTTTGGGAAATTTTGATTAAGTCCGAATTGGTTTCACTAAAAATCTTATATTTATGAGCTCTATTTAAATATTGTTCTTATATGAAGGTAAGCAATTGATAATTTAGATAATTATACAAAAGTTTTGACATCTCATTTTATAGTCATGACGTATATTCGAATGATATAATAAGGTACCTTAAATTTGTCTAACGTGCTTCTTACGCTTTTATTTTCACACTTTGCTTTTGTCCGGCTAATTGTTATTAGTTTTCAGCATTCCGTCTATCTGGTTTCTCTGCAACTCAACAATTTTATTCCTCTTCTCCCCTTATTTCTATCTCCAATCAGCTTCTAAATTTCTATCTGCAATTTCCTTTTCTTCTTTTCGCCCCGGCATCCGTTTTCTTCCTGAATTATTATTTTCTTGCTTGGTTTCCACCCTTTTTGTTTTCATGGTCTCTTGATTTCTTTTTAGCCTCTTTCAATAAAGTCTATGCTATATACCATTTTCTATACTATATGTCTATGCCATACACTTTCTCACTTTATTTATCAAGTTTATTTATGTTTAGCATCTTTACATTCACTATGTCTACTATACCTACATTTTACATGCCTAATTCTTATTTAATATATACTATCATTTTCTTTTCTATGTATGACATATTTTAATACATATATATATAATTTTGTATTCGTAATCATTTCCGATAATA
This sequence comes from Tetropium fuscum, assembly GCA_964058915.1. NCBI lineage: Eukaryota > Metazoa > Arthropoda > Insecta > Coleoptera > Cerambycidae > Tetropium > Tetropium fuscum. The sequence continues at coordinate 24,998 of CAXKVY010010386.1, forward strand.
TATTATTTGATATGTACTAAATTGTCTTGCACAATACTTTTACAAGAAATCTCTACGCTAAGTGATTTCTAACATCATTATAACTCAATTATAGTTCATCTATTATACAATATGATTATTTATAGATATACTTAGTTATAATATCAACAATTCACACTATTCTTCATATGATACGTAAGAATTGTACTCTCTTAATCTATGATTTAAGATGATGGTACATCATACAAAGTCTATTTCCATCTTAGTATATCTTAAATATAATAGGGGCCCCATTATAGAGCCTTAAGGAACTCTATGCTGTAAATATGCTCATTCTGAAGTGGTTTTCATGTAAAATGTTTTCTGTTTTCTCTCAAACGGTCAGCAAGCGAATTATATTCAGGCTGTTTTCCCCAACGCCATAAAATGATAAAATACTTTGTTGAAAAAGTAAAATGACGCAAAGTAACCTGTTAGAATATTCAATTTTGGATAATGTGAATATAATGGGCCATCTAAACTCTGCATATCAATTAAATATAATAATTCAGTATAATGAATATGTCACTAGAAACAGGGATATTCTTGAAACATTAATAGACTGTAGCAAGTTTTATTTCATGTTTGATCTCACTTTAATAAATCCATAAACCCATAAACTAATATTACTATTAGCATGATATTATTTTATTCATAATGAATTTTTTTTCTAAACTCAATTCTATATATTGACCTCTTGGGCAAAAATTGGGGTTTTGAAAGCATATTCTGCTCAACATTTCAGGGAGGCCGCTGCTGGATCCCCCTCAGTGCCTGCCAAAAAAAGTCAAGAGCTGCCTCTGCTTAAATTACAAATGATTTTCTTTATTCTAGGATTTAAATGACGTCAATGTACCCTCGATTTGTGACCCATGCCTAAACGACTTGACAAGATTTCATGACTTTTTGAAAAGCTGTCGAGAAGTGAAATTGTGTCAATTGGTGGGACCTGGTACTTCAGATATGACTATTATTGAAAGCTTTATTAAATCTAAGGACTTTGAAGAGCTCGGTAAATCATTCATTAAAAAGGAATGGTCAGATCCTGAAAATTATGTTAATCCAGTGTTGTGCACGAAAAATGAAGACATTACGAGTATTAAATGTGAAGAGCTTGATATTAAGGATGAATTGGACACTGGGTAAGTTATTTCGGTTAATGATAGATATATACACCGATATACCCAATATGTTCATGCTGATTAAACTTTTTAGAAGAAATAATTCATATACAAGTATATTTTGTACAGGCATAGGAGTAGAAGCAAAGACCAGAAAAGTTCCCACCCTAATAGTGCCCCCCCCCCTTATTTGCACGAAAAAATAACCCTGGGGGGACAGCTACTGTTTTTCGCGTTTTTCTTCGACTGTAGGACTTTAATTTAATGTAGAATATTTCCGTTGTTATACCTTTGTGTTATCTTTCAAATCTTTCGTTCTATTGTTTTAAAAAAAATATTTCAATGTTTCATATACAGGGTAGGCCACTGAAAAGGAAACACATTCTTGATTTTTGGAGGACAACTTTTGATGTCAAACTTGGCATACACAATAACCTCCTAACCCCAGCAACCCCTAAGTCAAGAATTTAAGTAGGGAAAGGGGGTTGAGTGAACCCGCATTTTAAAGGTCATTTGTTCTCTAAGCAAGTGCATGATAGTTTTTAGGTTTACTCTTGTTTTGTTTTAAAAAACTGATAATGTTCCTATTAATTTAGATTTTAATGAAGTATGCAATAAATTTTCAAGCCTCAGGGGATCTTTTTATACATTTAAGATAATGTATAAAAAGATCCCCTGAGGCTCCGATAGTGATTTGAAAGCCCCTCTGCCCTGAATATTAAACGGTTAATATTTTTCAAATTTTTTGACTAGTCTATAGAGATTTTTAATTTCAAATTGCTTAAAAAATTCACTCGACCACCTTATCATAATTTTTGTTTTGGTTGTGGGTTGACTTGACAAGGTTAACTTCAACATCAAAATCTTCCCTGCAAAATATAAAAGGTGTTCCAGGATATTTTCCCAAACAACACCCTCACCTTAGTTAATCTAGAGGGTGGTTTTCATGGGGACGAAAAAAAATAAATTTTTTACCATGCTGTTGCATAGAAAATTGACAGACGCTTCAAATGAGCGGTCACTCAACCCCCTTTCACTATTTAAATTATTGACCGTGGGGGTGCCTGGTCTTGATGTGTCAATGTCAATCTCAATTTGTCAAGTTTGACAACAAAAATTGTCCCCCAAAAATGAAGAATCAACCTGTCCGAGCGTTTTTCAAGAAACTAAGTGTCCTAAAACAGGCTTGTTTCCTTTTCAATGGCCCACCCTGTATAATAGGTTTTATGATAATGATTAAATATGTTTAATAGTTAGTACGGCTTTTATGCTACTGCATGATCTGCCTGCTAAAATATTAACCCAAAGAGAATCACAATTGACACAAACAGACGGACTGGTCTGTGTCAAATATCTTCCCACAATGTAAAATATCAGTGCAATATTTTTAATAGAAAACAATAATAGTACAATTGTACAATTATTAAATTATTGTAGTGTTTGTGAGGATGGTTGATTAAACCGAAATGTTTACTTGACTTACCAAAAATTCAAATAAACAGTCAAGAAGTTAAAACCAGCTGTAAAATTAATTAAAAACAGTAAAAATATTGTCTTTTGTAGAGAAGAAATGAGTGATTCTGTGCCATCGACAGCATGTAAGAATCCCAGTAAGAGGTGTTCCATAAAGAAGAGAAGGCTGATCAAGAAATCTGTAGCAAAAGGTAAGCAGATCTCAAAGTAACGTCAAGAATAATTTTTGAAAACCAAATTCAGTGAAAGAAAAACAAATTAACCAAAAATATTTCAGGTATTTAAACATATTTAAACAAATAATGTTTTTTATGTTTTTAATATTTTGGATTTTAAAATAATTATATCCTAGGGCAGAGCAAACACTGGGTTTGGAATATTAAAAATGATAATTAAAAAATCAAATATTTAAAAGTTAAAAGTGGAATATATATTAAAATATATTTACTCCATCCCTACAAAAAAGTAAGCACCGGGATTTCACCGAAGAGTATTAACTTAGAAAATTGTCTAGTATATTTAATATTTTCCACATTAAATTTTGAAATGCCTCCCTTTTTCTTGAATCAATTCATTTATTGTGTAGATAGTAGTTCTAGAATTTCCATTCTGAAGTAAATGCTAAAAATATGTTCCCATATCTGCAGGAAGGATGCACTTTTTTTCTGACGATCAAATGCTGACACATAGGAGGCTCAGTAAGAGTTTTGATTGTCTAGAATGCACATTCAAAACTGACAAGAAATATAATTTGACACGACACATGGTTAGACACAATGGCAAGTCAATTGTCAAGTTGGACCCGCGTGAGAAGTGCAAAAAATTTAAATGTGAAATATGTCCCTACAAAACAGATAATAAGTCACACTTTTGGGAGCACAATCTGAAACACAAGGACAAATCGGAGGTGGAGATGCACAAGTGTGAGAATTGTGAATTCGAGACGAGGTATAAGAATAATATAAAGAAGCACAAGCTGAGGCACTGTGATCCCAAAGCACAGAGAAAATATAAAAGTAATAAATATCCATATGAAACAGATGTTAATTCAAGCCTACTCAGGTACCACCTGATACACAAAGATGAATCGGAGGTGGAGATGCACAAGTGTGAGACTTGTGAATACCAGACCAGATATGAGAATAATATGCAGAAGCACATGCTGCAGCATCGTGATCCCAAAGCAGAGAGAAAATTCAAATGTAATAAATGTCCATATGTAACAGATATTAACTCAAACCTACTCAGGCACCATCTGATACACAAGGACGAATCGGAAGTGGAGATGCACAAGTGTGAGGATTGTGAATACGAGTCCAAGTATAAGAGTAATATGAAGAAGCACATGCTAAAGCATGGTAATCCCGAAGCAGAGAAAAAATTTAAATGTAATAAATGTCCATATGAAACATACTATAACTCAAACTTACGCAGCCATGATCTGATACACAAGGACGAATCGGAGGTGGTGATATACAAGTGTGAGAAGTGCGAATACGAGACGAGGTATAAGAATAATATGAAGAAGCACAGGCTGAAACATTGTGATCTCAAAGCACAGAGAAGTGATATATATCCATATGAAACAGATGTGAAGTCAAGCCTACTCGGTTACCATCTGATACACAAGGATGAATCGGAGGTGGAGATGCACAAGTGTGAGACTTGTGAATACGAGACTAGGTATGAGAATAATATGCAGAAGCACATGCTGAAGCATCATGATCCCAAAGCAGAGAGAAAATTTAAATGTATTAAATGTCCATATGAAACAAATATTAACTCAAACCTACTTAGGCACTATCTGATACACAAGGACGAATCGGAGGTGGAGATGCACAAGTGTGAGGATTGTGAATACGAGACCAAGTATAAGAGCAATATGAAGAAGCACATGCTGAAGCATGGTAATCCCAAAGCAAAGAGAATATTTAAATGTAATAAATGTCCATATAAAACATACCATAACTCAAACTTACGCAGCCATGATCTGATACACAAGGACGAATCGGAGGTGGTGATATACAAGTGTGAGAACTGTGAATACGAGACCAGGTATAAATGTGGTATGAAGAGGCACATGCTGAAGCATATGCTCCCAAAGCAGAGGAAATTTAAATATAATAATAATGAATGTAATAATAAATGTCCAAAAATCCAAAGACCGAAGAAATGTCCTAAGGTGGAGATGCATAAATGTGAGAATTGTGAATTCGGGACGAGGTATAAGAGTAATATGAAGAAGCACATGCTAAAGCATCGTGATCCCAAAGCAGAGAGAAAATTTAAATGTAATAAATGTCCATATAAAACAGACGATAACTCAAACATACGCAGGCACAATCTGATACACAAGGACAAATCGGAGGTGGAGATGCACAAGTGTGAGAATTGTGAATACGAGACGAGATATAAATGTGATATGAAGAGGCACATGCGGAAGCATTGTAGTCCTAAAGCAGAGACAATTTAAATGTAGTAATAGAGAAGAGAAATGGCATATATATTATATAATATCATAAACATAATATATATTACTGGATAGGGCTGGAACCTTTGATGTAACTGTAACACTCGGAGTAGTTTCCACAAAAACCAAAACACTTTTTTAACTTCTTGTAAAGATCATATGCTTGTATCTCAAGCATACTCCGTTTACTGTACATATAATTGATTTCTATTTTAGCTTCTTGTAAAGATCATATGCTTGTATCTCAAGCATACTCCGTTTACTGTACATATAATTGATTTCTATTTTAGCTTCTTGTAAAGATCATATGCTTGTATCTCAAGCATACTCCGTTTACTGTACATATAATTGATTTCTAAAGTGTTTAAGTGTTTTGGTGTTTGTGGAAACTACTCCGAGTGTTATAATATATATTAACAATATTTCCATACAATATTATTTTATCAGGTACTCCTAAGCCTACAAATGGCTACAAATTGTGTGTACTATATTTATATTTTAAAGGTATAATATATTATAAAATATCAAAGTAAAATAGAATAGATTGTAATTATTATTAAACATCCAAACTGTTTAAAAATGTATATACATATTTAATTAATAAATGTGTATGAAACCTCAAGATATCTAATTGTAATTTTTAGCAAATTTAGTAGGTAAAATTCAACATTCAAAGGTAGGGTTATGTATTTAGTAAATGTACAATATGGGAAAGAAATTATCGTAATTAATCTTAAAAACAGAATGTTAAAATATCTAAAAATGCTAGGGACGGTCTTGAAGATAATTAAAATACGCACATAAATTAATACTTGTATTTTACTTTACTACAATTCGCCACTACATACGGACACATCCGTTGCACATGTATTTTTAGCTTAATGTGCCTAATTAGCCTGTAATAGTGACTAATGTGCACATCGCAAAACCAAATTTGACTGCCCGGCTAGTACAGTGGCCTTCGAATCACATTCCACCAAGGACGGTCAGAAATAAGAATTATGCGACATACTTTATAGCTACAAAATAATAGGGTATCAGGAATATCATAAAGAAATCTATGGCTATTAAAAATTTGATATATTTTTAGATATAAGCATAACAGATTGTAAATATTTGTTTCAATTAACCTTTGACACTCAATGATGAGTCTAAAAAGATATTTGCGACATGGGGAAGATCAGGAATTTCAGCATGTTTCAGCTGTGATTGTTCGGAAAACGGGGTGTAAAATCTTTACTTTATATGAATAAATTAATAGTACCAACCAAGAATTGCAACAATAAACTAACTTTTTAATATGGATTAAGAAATAATTTTATTAGTCTAGCGACACGAGAAGTAAAATTATGGAAGAAATACCCATATATATCCGTTATTGTTTAAGTAATTACTCCCTTTTAATTTAAGAGATTCCTCTGAGGTCGGTATCTGACGAAATCTCGGTGATTTTAGATATTTCTAAAGTATCTAGTCTTTAACACTCTGCTGGTGCTTTGTCGATACAAAGCTGGCAGCTTTGTTTATTAGAATCGCCCATTTCAGATTTAATATAAACAAAACCTAATTTCTATAATAGATGTTCGCGTTAACTCTTCTGTGTCCTGAGATTCCTGAGCACAAAATCTATTATCATACTACTACAATTTCTAGGGCACATCCGGATGTATGACATTTCAAATGTCATATTCTGGGCCATTTTACACGATACACGCTTCATGGTGGTAGCTTAACCGATTTTTAATGTGACGTCGCTATTTCAAAGGTCGTGAAAATGTTTTGTTTTTGAACCAGCAAGGAGCAAGCAACTGACAAGCCTAGTGTCAGTTTGCGAACATTCATTACACTATTCCTTAGGTCACAGAAGAGCGAAGGTAAGGCTTCCCCAAGAACTTTAAAGTCTAGTTTACAGTTCTTGAGGCATCCCTTCAAAACCAAACTTCAGTGGTGCGCATGCATTTAACAAGTAGTATAGGCACAGAAGAAGGTTCCTACTTCTGTGGTATAGTAATGGTATAGTTGTGAACCCCACGTTTCAGATACGAACGTGTGGCGATATTTTCGTTTAACTTTCGTTGGTGTTTCCACGGCCCTTGAATATTTCTTCATATATGTAACACATTTTGCACAGAAAATTTTTCTTCTTGAGTGAAATTAATTTTGCTGTTGACGTTTAATTGAATTGTCACACTATCAAATATTTCTTATGCCACCATTTTGGTATCTATGTCATTTTCATAATGTCACAAAACATCTATGAGATAAAATATTACAAACAGATACAGTAATGCCCGAGTGCACCGATTGAACGTTAAGTTGGGCTTAGTTAAGTCGACTTAAAATATTAAGTCAGGATTATTTTTAATTCAAATGTACCGTTAAAAATTCATAAAGACTTAACTAAGTCCAGACTAAGAAATGTGGCATCGTTGCCTTTTAAGTTGAAAGTCATGAAAATAATGACAAGACCGTCTTAAGCCCTCAAAATTGGCGACTTTAATTAAAGTTGGTCTTATCACATTAATCCGGGCTTTAATACACGGTGCAACATAAATGTGCCAAAATAAGTCTGTCTTAAATTTAATCCAGGATTAAGACTACAGTGCACTAGGCCATTAAAAAATATATCACCCTATAGGTATTATAGGATGCAACAAAAAGTTGCAAGGGAGACTATAAAGAAATTATAACAAAACAAGTTATGTAGTAACTCGATTAGTGCTCTATAACTGGCAGTACTGGCACTTAGTTTTATAGCAGCTCCCTAAAAGCTAATTTGTAAGTATCATATATCGTTATCTTTTCAAATCTCTGGAAATACTTACTTATAAAACTATTTTATAACATTTCTGGTGCAACCTTTATAAAATAAACTGTGATATAAACCTGTTCCCATTTTGCGTTTATAAGCGCTTTATAAACGTTTATAAATGTATAAACAGTGTTTTATAAACATTCTTTTGACTAGAATAAAACATCAAATTGTTAGTTCGGTTTTCAGATTGATTTCCACATACCTGCATTTAACTCTAGAAGAAATTTTAAATTTTATTTCATATCTCCGAACACCAACACAATGATAAAATCACCATTGTGTAAAATATATAATAGTGCTAACAAAATGTCTGAAATATGTGATATTCAGAATTGTACTAAAAATTCCCTATTAAAATCTATTTGACAATATGTTCATTATTACAGATTTGTTTTGTTCTCTTTCTTCATTTTTTTTATGTGTAACGTTTTGTTAATATTATTATTATTATTATACTATATTTGAATTCCTTTTTCTTTAATGAATTTTATTTTCGTATTTATAGCTATATTATGTATACTTGCAGAGGATTATGATACTTATTTGGTTCATACCTGTATGCATTATTCTATTATATTATTATTATATATTCTATAAATTATATTTACATTATTTTTTGCATTATTTTCTTCATTTTTTTATTTAAGGCTAAATGTAAAACATTATAATTATAATAATAAAACACAAAAAATATGTACTATAAAACAGGTCCTATAATGGGGTGTTACCTGTTGGGCAACTAAACATTATTATTATAATTATATTCAATATTTCAACACCAACATTTTTTAAAATGGTTTATTTGTAGGAAAAATTAACACCATTATATTTCATTAATAATTTAAAACAGTAAAAGTATATATTAACTCTATGTATGCTCCTGTGAAATCTTATCAGTTATCACATTTGGAGAATGTGATGTGCGTAGGTTGGACAAGACATCCGTTTTATGTGGACATTTGCGTTAAAATTTCCTCTCCGCTTTGGGATAGGAATCACGATGCTGTAACATATGTCTGATGATACTTCGCTTATGCTTCGTTACGAAGTCACACTGGTCGCACTTCTGCATCTCCACCTCCGTTTTATCCATGTGTATGAGATTGTGCCCGCGCATGGAGGATTTAAAATTCGTTTCATATGAACATCTATCACACTTAAATTTTCTTTCCGCTGTGGAATCACGATGCTGTAGCATGTGCTGGATCACACTCCTCTTATACCTGGTCTCAAATTCACAATTCGCACACTTGTACATCTCCACCTCAGATCTGTCCTTATGTTTCTGATTGTGTTTGAACAGGTTGCACTTAATATCCGTTTCATATGGACATTGATCACATTTAAATCTTCTCTCCAATTTGAGATCGCGATGCTTCTGCAGGTGCGGGATCATGTTTTGCTTATGCCTCGTTTCAAAGTCACAATTCTCACACTTGTACATATCCACCTCCGATTTGTCCTTGTGCATCATATTATGCCCGCGTAGGCTGGACTTAAAATTCGTTTCAAATGAACATGTATCACATTTAAATTTTCTCGCCGCCCCGGAATCACGATGTTTTAGCATGTGACGATTCAGACTCCTCTTGTACCTGGTCTGAAATTCACAATTCGCACATTTATATATCTCCACCTCTGATCTGTCCTTATGTATCAGATTGTGGTTTTCTAGGATTGACTTAATATCCGTTTCATATAGACATTCATCATACTTAACTTTTCTATCCGCTATGGAGTCATGATGAACTTTTCTCTCCGCTATTGAGTCACGATGCTTCGGTATATGTCTCACCATACTATACTTATACCTGGTCTCGAAATCACAAATCTCACACTTGAGCATCTCTACCTCCGATTTGTCCTTGTGCATTTCAGTATGCCTACGTAGGGAAGACTTAGAATCCGTTTCATATGGACATTTATCACATTTAAATTTTCTCTCCGCTACGGAATCACGATGCTTGAGCATGTGCCTGACCATACTATACTTAAATCTCGTCTCAAACTCACAAATCTCACACTTTTGCAAATCCACCTTCGATATGTCCTTATCTACTAGATTATGGTTGTCCAGGTCGGACTTAATATCCGTTTCATACAGACATTTATCATACTTAAATTTTATCTTCTCTTTGGAATCGCGATGCTTCAGCATGTGCCTCTTCATACTAAACTTATACCTGGTCTTGAAATCACAATTCTCACATTTGTACATGCCATTCTCCGATTTGTCCTTGAGTATCACATTGTGCGTATAAAGGTTTGATTTAGGATCTGTTTTGTGTGACAATTGATGGTTAATTCCTGACTTGCATTGAGTTTTGTACGGCGACAGCACAGACTTTGGCTTCTCTACCTCTGACTTGTGTTCGTGTCTAAGCATGTGTCGTGCCAAAATATACTTCCTGTCAGTTTTAAATGTGCATTCTTGACAGCCAAACACTTTAGCGAGCCCTCTATATCCCACCGTGTGATTGTCAGAAGAAGAATAATTCCTCCCTGCAAATGTAGGAACATCTTATTATTGGCATTTACTTTAGAACGGAAATGCTAGAACTACTATTACCTACACAACAAGTGAATGTAACACAATGAAAAGTGAGGCAAATAATCAAATTTTGACATTTAAAAAATTCTGCATTATTTAATTAATTTCAAAAATGGCCTTTGTGTTTTCAGGCCATTTTTGAAATTATGTGTACCTGAAATATTTCCGGTATTTTTTTCACTGAATTTAGCTTTCTTATATGAGGCCTAAAGCATAGAAACTGTATTTGCTTACCTTTTGAAGCAGATTTCCTGATCTGCCTTTTCCGCTGTAAGGAACTGGTCTTTACAGAATAATTATTGTTACGTGCCCCCAATGGAACGGAATCACCCTTTTCTTCCCTATAAAAGAAAATATTTCATTAGCTATGACTTTAGTCTTTGGCAGCTGGTTTTAATTCATTCAGTATTTATGGGATTTCTTATACGTCCAGAAAACATTTCGGTTTAATCAACCATCCTCACAGATACTACATTAATTTATTAATTGTACAATTACTATTGTTTCATATTAAAAATATTGCATTGACATTTTAAATTGTGGGAAGATATTTGACAGACAGACGAGAGTGCAAAATATAAAAACTACCAAAATATAAAAACAAACAAACAGCCACTACTTTAAATTTCAGATTAACTGATTATAGAGTTTTTAGAAAAATTTCATAATTACAATACCAGATTTAAGAAAAATTATATTGTAAAAATTTAATTGTATAAAAAAATGTTTACATTATTTTATTTAGCAATACACAACCGAACAGAAATTACTGGGTAAGTGATAAGTCGGTACATAATATACATATTATATCAATATAATATATTTTAACAATGAAAATATAGTAATATAAGCATAAGACAAAGCAAAACCATATTATAGTTTATGGCTAGGGAGCTAAATTTTTTATTGCACTGAAATATATATATATATATATATATATATATATATATATATATATATATATATATATATATATATATATATATATATATATATATATATATATATATATATATATATATATATATATATATATATATATATATATATATATATATATATATATATATATATATATATATATATATATATATATATATATATATATATATATATATATATATATATATATATATATATATATATATATATATATATATATATATATATATATATATATATATATATATATATATATATATATATATATATATATATATATATATATATATATATATATATATATATATATATATATATATATATATATATATATATATATATATATATATATATATATATATATATATATATATATATCAAACTGATTTAGAAGGTTGTTATAATTTTCTCCCATCTTATATAGCGGTGAGGATTTTTGATTGTTAGTTCTAGCTGAAGGTAAATAAAATAACGTGTCGTGTCCAAAACCTGGCCCTCGAAAATTCATAATTTATTTTTTTTTTTGTAAGGACTTATTTTTTTAAACCTATTTATATATTTTCTTTTATTTATTTCTTCTCTGAAATGTAAATGTGCGTCATATGGCTTGGTAAGTATGAATAGATTTAATGTAGACTTCCCCTAAATGTGGTGGCATTGCTTTTCACAATATGTTTGCCTCATGTTTCTTTCTCATTAATTTATTTTGTTTATATGTATTTTTTTTGTAAATTTGTATTTACAATAAAGCCGATTTATTATTATTATTATATTTATTCCATTAAAACAGATGCTCAATTTATTTTAGAGGAAAAAACCATATAATTTTGCTAGTAAATGTCTCGAGTTAACAAACGTTACCCTCAAAAACAATTAGATTTAATAATGACTTCGAAAAGAACCAATTCATAAGCCGTTGGAGAGGACGGTAATAAACACGCATTAACACATGCACTAAAAGAAAAATGTTATGAAATGTGTGCCACTACATGAAAATGACACTATCATGAACAGGTCAGAGACCACAGCGTTAATAGCCCAATCGTTGAAGGTTTTCCGCTCCAAATTCTTGATATTATTACTGTTACTCTAATACTAGTATTGCTCATGTAATCCAAAAGTTTGGAAGGGTTAGAGAGTATTTTTCAAAAAAATATGCAAAAAACTATAAACGTATTTTTCAAATTTCTTTAAAAAGTACCTTATTTCCAGAAGAACTCTAAAAATAAAAAAAGATACATAAAAAATGATATAATACAAAAATGTACTTGGTTTTTTCTTGACAAAAATTTTGATTTTTTCTATTTCTGTATGATAAAAATTAACAGATATAACTGTCTGCATTATAGTGAACTGACCACTCCTCCCGAGCACTTCAACCCTTTACTTTTTTAATATGAAGAGTTTGGGGATATTTAAAACCAATCACATTTCGGAGCATAAAAATTTTTCCATTCCACATAATTTTAGAGTTTCATAGTTGATCATATCTGCGTGTATCGTGTATATAGATATATAAATGACAAATTTTTACAATATTTTCGTTTTCTTTTCATTAAATAGGCATAGGAGGTGGTTTTTAAGGGTTGAAAATTTGCATAACAATACATAGTAAATGATGTCCAAGAACACAAAAATAGTTTTATTCTAGATAATTAAATAAGATGTGAATCCATAAAATGCTTAAACCTGCATTTTTTCAATTTTTTTTCACAAAGGGGTAGTTTTCACCCATTAAAAGCAAAGAGCACAAGTCGGACATGTCACTTTTGAACTTAAGGGTAAGATAGAAGCTAATTCCAAATTTTCATGAAAATCGGTGGAGGTTCAAAGAATATGGAGGTAATAGCTTATAAACATCCACAAAGAACAATAGTATTTTGACGCGTGCCAATCAAAATTGTCAGTTTGTTGACTAAATTTTTTGAAAAATCTCAAATAAAAATTATCTAAATAGCTATATTCGGTAACTAATCGCATGACTTCATATATTCAAAGACTTACCCATCACTCAAGTTGGCCTCCTTATGAATCTCTTTGCCTTTAATTCCAGCAATAGGTTCCTTGTCTTGGGTTGTCACTGCAATAGCATCATCTTCAACATCTGAATATTCCTCTTCAATAATTACTGGTGTGTCAAGCTCATCACAGTCCTTAGATTTAAGCATTTCTTCAAGAATAGCTGAAGCTGTAGCACCACGATCCGTCAATTTACAGACAAGTTCCACGTCTTCACAGCTTTTCATAAATTTGTAATAGCCAGCCAGGCTGTTTAGGCATGGTTTGCAAATTGCATGGACAGTATTTAATGAACTCTACGAAAAACGAAAGATCGTAATTTATCAAATTAATTAGCAAAATAAAACAGTTTTGTATAAAATATTATCTAAAAGCTGTTACAAACGAACATATTTACAAACTAGGAAATTTGATAAGCTTGTTAATGAAAAACAACACTAACCGGAACTTCTGGCAAACAGTTTGTAAACATTTCCAGAAGAGCATCGGCTCTCAAATCAGTGATGCAACTGAGGTCGCTGTCTTCAATTGGAGACGTACATAACGGGCATATCTGACCATTCTGAAGAGATTTCTGCTTATATTTGCTTGTGTCCATAACCAAACCTCCCTCGTTATAAGCCTCAATGAAAGCGATGCACTGTGATTTGAAATCAGAACTTTCCGGGGGTTTCTTCAAGGGTCCGCGACATGTGAGAAGCTCCATGAGAGTCGCGATGCACTGTAGTTTGAAATCGAGGCATTCCTGGAATTTCTCCAGGCATCCGCAACATGCGACAGCATCTGCGGTGATATTAAAGTTCTACAAGTAATAATAGATTATATTAGTATCTGATAGTGAATAACGGATTGAGAACAGATGCATACGTTAAAAATACTTACTATATCAATTAGCAAAACTTTGAGTAGCATTTCCTTTTTTGTTTCATCGATCTTTTCACACGCACATGCTAGTCTTTTCTCAAGACATAGACGACAAATTTGTGTATTACGATCGCCCATTGCGACTTTACTCTACAAATTCTGCTTATTTTATTAACAATTCTAAATCTTAATTATGAATTTAAAGTGATGAAACATATTTAGATGGCAACATATCAACAAATATAAACTGTATGGCAGTAGTAACTGAAAATGTATATGGCTTACTGGGACCGCACGACCAACGGCATGCCATAGATTAATGGGCCACGCTACGTAACCACAAACTACGCAATATCAATTCCACAGAAATCAATTCATTCTGAGAGGCTGTGTCATAACCACAGCTATAATCTATGAACCACAATCATCACATATATCACGTAAGTCCGGTCATATTCATGTATACGGTTGCTAGTTCGAACAAAACTTTGTTAGCTCGGTCTTAGTAAGCTTTAACTAAATATGTGCGCTAACGCTTTTATTTTTAGTCCGGTTCAAAAAATCATGGACACGTTTTACTCGTTTGTAATTCGAACTAATTTTTTTTTTGCCAACTTTTAGGTGAGAAACGTTACAATACAAAAGATGACGAAAGCAAAAGTTGATGGCTATCTTTAGTTGGTAATAACATGTCAGTGTACAGCAAGGATTATAGACTAACAGGATTGCTCATCGGCCACGTGTTGTTAGTCAAGATCTGACGTTAGCGGTTAAGTTCGGCCGGCATCCTTTTGCGCCAACGGTCGATTCCAAATTGATGCTTGGTCAGATAACACTTCTCTAAGCACGATGTTAATGTACAAATGACTACAAAAACGTCGGGATATACACCGGTGGGGCAATGAATCTACGCCGTACGTATCCGCTGACGTCAAAAGCGTGGTGGCGGGCACGAGATTTGTCTAACGTTGCGCTTATGGGGATAAGCAATCCTGTTTAGTCTATAATCGTTGAGTGTACATACCATATACAAGTAAAAGGGACCTAATTTGACGCATGTTAGTCCGAACTTTAGTTAGTTCGAACTTGGTAACACACACAAAACGACAAAAGTCACGACTCATCTTGGGTTAGTAATCTTGCACACTACGACACTGTGACAAAACCTGTTGGTTTTTTGTGACAAACATGTCATACGTAGCAAATAAGTTTTTTTAAGTGGCCTTTTTAAGTGGTTTAAAACTTTTTTCTATTGATTTCAATGAATAACATTTTATATCTCTTTGATTTGGAGAGGTTGAGGACGCTGCAATAGAGATCAAATTAAGAACCTGTTGTTTATATATTAACTAGTTACCATTGAATGGTTAGTCAATGCTAATTATTCAACCTCCGTTAGTACGGCAGGATTATTGGTAGATGGCGCTCATGGTAACGCAAGACAGTAACATAAAACCTGTGCATAAAACTAAAGATCTTATCACTATTATTTACTTTTAATGGATGCTGCAATACATAACCCATTCTTAAGAGCACTATAAATCTAATAATAGTTAGAAAGCAGTCCCCTGGCAACACATTTTCTTCGGCGCCATCCAACAATGATCCTACAGCACTAGCAGACCTACACCGCACCGGTTCTTCAGATATCTTTTTACCCTGATAGGAACCACTGAATACGGAACGCGAAACCGAAATTAGTGCATTTGTTTCACTGATTTAGTCGAACGCGAGTTTTGTGATGAGTTTCCGATCATACCTTTGTGGTTGGTGTTTTCGTGTTTGTTTCATGGTATCACAGATAATAACACTCATCATATAAAACTGATACTAGTTTTCTATGAACAGTCATTAAATATTAATATATTAATCTATGACAGGTGTTATGAGAATGGTATTATGGTATATGGTAATCGTTCTATTTACATTTAGGCTTCCCCAGAAATATAAATGAATAATTTCATAAGATTGAAATGGGGAATAACAAACAAATATGCAGATTATGTCTTGAGATAATGCCTGCTGAGGACGTTGAGGCTATTGAGGAATCAAGAAAGAAAATTCTCGAAGTCTTGCTGATTAATATTGTAAGTATAATAAATAACCACCTTCATATTGACCTGTTAACTGCTTCCAGGACTTAAATATAACCGACAATGCTGTTGCGTGTAACAAATGTTTAAAGGAGCTTCAGCATTGCTTTCATTTTAAGACTTCTTGCTTTTACGTGGGCGACGATATCGCCCCATTTGTGGATGCAGACGTTAAGGTAGATACCAAGAGAGTTTTTCACAGAGAGTACGGCGATAAAGCACATGTGATTCTGGAAAATGTTCCCATATGCCGGTTGTGTATGTCGCTATTAGAAGACAATATCGCTCTGAATGACAACAGTGATGTGATATATACAATTGAAAAATGTTTGCCTGAAGTGGTCAGTATTTCTCTCAATTTATGTATAATTTATGAACATTTGTCTTGTTTTATTGCATACTTCTATTTGAATTTACTGTGTGTTTTACTGCAGTTTTTTTATTTCACAAAATAATTCTCCATTTTTCTAGGATTTTACTACAGTCGATGAACTTCTAATCTGTAAAGGGTGTCTTATTGGCATGAAAAGATTAAATGATTTTATGACAACTTGCCAAGATGTAGAACAAAGGATTCAGAATTATTATCAAGATGTCGGCGTTCCGGGTAAACTTACTTTTCATGATTTGCTTAAATTTAAAAACTATGATGGAATTAGCGTAACAATTAAAGAGGAATTTGACGCGACGATAATGAAATGCCCTAAAGATGAAGAGATTGTCAATATTGAATGCGAAGAAGTTCATATCAAGGAGGAGCTAGATATTGATGGGTGAGTGTAAAATTGTTGGTACATGTTTAGAAAGTTATAATCGAAATATTAAAGTCTTTTGGATTTGTTTCTTGAAATCATCAATTTATTTTAGCATATTATCTATAGTGGTTAGTTTAGTAATTTGAGAATCAATTTAATTCCATTTTGCCAATCTTCACAGTAATATCTGAGAATCATTTTTCCTCTCAAATCCATTTTTCCTCTCGAATTACATTAAACTAAGTATATCTCGACATACAAATTTCCTGAACCTATAAGTGGCGACAGTGATGAACTAATCAATAATGTACTTTATTTTGGGTGTCGCATGAAGACTGTTTACTTTCCAAACTTAAATAATAATTATTGTTGATATAATATTCCAACAAATTTAACAGGAAATATGTTTCAGGCTAGCCAACCCCAATAATAAAGAGAAGAAATTCAAATGCCACTATTGTGATTATAAATGCATCACAAGGACTGTTTTAAAAAAACATATCTCATCGATTCATAAAAACGTAAACGCGGAAGACAAGATAGATTTCAAGTGCTTCTGTGGCTATCAGAGTAAGCGAAAATGCGACATCAACAGACACATGTCAGTGATTCATGGAGAAAATACCCCTAACATTACAAAACCCCTGCAGTGCCACTACTGTGAATATAAAAGTAGACATAGGGATTGTCTGAGTAATCATATCTCGGCGAAGCACGAAAGAGAGAGCGCCACGGTGCATCAGTGTCCGCAGTGCACTTTCAAAAGTATACACGCAAGTAATTTGCGGAAGCACCTTCGGCTGCACGGAGAACAGCGTCCCTACAAGTGCCCGTGCTGTGACAGGGGATTTTGTAAAGGATCTACATTAGACAACCATTTGCTGAGAAACCACGAGGATTTTCACCATTTGATAACTAGAAAAATTCACGGCTGCGAATTGTGTTCATATAAATCAATATCTTCTGAGAGTCTTCAAGACCACACCTCTTCGGCTCACGCTAATTCTCCGCCCTCTTCCACCACACAGATATTTTATTGTGACAACTGTGATTTCTCTGTGTCCACGAAAGCGGCTTTACGGCAGCATTTATTAGTGCATCATTCAAATTCTATACAGTGCCCCTCGTGTAAAAAAGAATTCAGTCGCAAGCTTCTTTTGGACGCTCACATGTTGACGAACCATAAAGAGAATGCGAAAAGTATTACTTGTAAAATATATGAGTGTACATTATGTAGCTATGAAACTGTCTTCAAAGCCAATCTGAGCAGGCATACCAAACGTAATCATGAATAAGAAAAATAATTAAATAATCGGTAACGTGATTAATGGTTTCCACCCTGGTAAAAGTTGTTTTATTATACTTACGCTAACGACAATGTTGCTTAAAATTTACAGGATTTTCGCTGATTTAAGATTATATGAATTTGACTACCTATCTCACTCTAACGTGATAGGCTACGAAGTGCGCCACACCATAGTATAAGGGGGCTTTCATTAAATTGGGTTAGGTACCAGTTTTTTCGGAGGTTGAAGACAATATACCAGCCTAAATCATAAAACAAATGTTTGATGAACAGATCTGAATCTGGATGTCTAGATATAACTTTAGGTGTCCCACAGAGTTCTATATTGATCCCAGTGTTGTTTCTTTTGAATATAAATGATATAAATTCTTCTTGTCGTCAAAGGCACATGTTATGTAGGTATACAGATGATATTTATATTATAGTGTAATCCATGTGATAACGGACGAACGTTTAATTGCAATAAAATTTTAGATACATTTAACAATTGATTTTCCATAACGGTTTATATTTTAATACCGAAACCCACCATTAGAATTCACAATAATCAAAATATCTGTGATGATATTAGATAGCTTCTGTGATAAGCTTAGATAGCGAGTAGTTCAAATACACGGAAATATATCTGTGCTTTAGATCAGCGGTTCCCAAACTTTGATAGCTGCGCAACACTTTTACAAGTCACTTTACTTGGTAGAACACTAGTCAATTGCGGCTCTTGACTTTGAGAATAGGTGAAGCATACCTAATCATTGGTTCTTAAAAACAAATAGCATGTCGCAGGGAACATTTTCAAACGGCTTTAACTGGACCCGAAATTTTTTTGTTGCATTTGCAACTAAATATTGTCGAAAAACACCGACGTTCGTGAAAAGGATTTTCTTATTTTGTAAAAATTGTGGTATTAGTTCGCTTCGTAGACATGATAGGTGCAGGACTGGCAAAATATTATCCTTGTTAAATGAAATCAAAGGCAAGAGAGAAAAATCATTCATTTAAATTATGTCAAACTAATGAGTCTAGTGAAATTTTCATTGTTTTATATATATTTTTAATTTGTATATCAGGTGCTACATCTAACCCAGCTCTGAATTTGTTCTTCGGGTAAGCTTAAAAGCCTGTCTCGCATCGATACGTTGTCACAAAAGGAAGCAGAGTAAGAATTTGGCTCTTCGCTATTTGTGAATGTTCAGCCTTAACTCCAATCCAAAAGTCATTCAGTGATACAGACTTAAAATGAACTCTGAAGTTCTATTAGCAATTCATACTCCGCTATGCTGGTGTTATAGCTTTATTGCTGATGATGAATGGATTTTGTACCCAATCGCAGTCCTTATATCACTTTCCTTGAAGTATTCAGAGTGATTGCTTGAGGTTTGTCAAATGTTCTATGATACTTTTTTCAATATCTGTGGATAATTGTGTCCTATTCTCCTGTAGAAATTCATTCAGTAGAGATTTACATTCGATTTCATTTTGTTTTATACAAGTAATCCAGATGCTTAATTTTCTTTTTAAGGCCGTAATTTAGTCTGTTACGTCGAATCTTGCTGTAGCTCTTCCTTAAAAAGCCTTCCTGACTTCATTATGTTTCAAAGCATGGAAGGGGGATGCATGACTGGTTATGCGTAACTCTGTCGCACTATGAAAGTACCAGTTATTTTATAAGCAAGTTTTGGTACAAGCAAGATACTTGTTGGAGCAACATGGGAATCGTTAAAACTAACCTTATAAAACGGCCGCCAACTTGCAAAAGCGCTTCGATATTCGGTATTTGTCACAAAATATCTACTAAGGTTTTTCCGTTATTACTTCTAAATGCTGATAGATGAAATATGGATGATAATTGCGAGATATTTTACTGTTCATCCTTATACTGTGCCTATTCACCTTTGTGTGTTTTGTGCTGTTTACATAGAAAATATATTTTTCAAGATAAGTCAATTTGCTCTTTGGTATAGAATCCAATATTGGTGGCTGTTATGGTGGCGCTGGTATGCGCGAGAGAAACTCTTGCAAAACATTGAAAAAAAGGGTATAGTCGCCATTGCTAAATGCTTGTAATCTGTGATTTGTGGTTGTAAAGTGAAGATGCGTGAAGTTGAAGTGAAGATGCAGTGCCTTATAGATATTTTGTGAAGCAAGGTGTCGTCATAGATAAAGGAGGGTGTCGTGTGGTTGAGTGTCAAAGCACAGAAGACAGGGTGTTTTGTGGTTTCGACTGTTGGATGTCTAGGAGTTTTTAACCCATGCTATAAATAACTACTTAATATTTATTCATGTTATATTTGGAATTTGGAGCTATTTAACCCTAATCTATCCGCATAAATATTATTATTAGAAATGAGTAGCAATAAACAAATCTGCAGGCTATGCCTGGAGATAGTACTTGCTGAGGACGGGGAGGCTATCGAGGAAACCAAACTGGCATTCTTACTAATTCATATTGTAAGTATCTATCACAAATAACCACTTTAATATTGACCTCTTACATGTTTCTAGGACTTGAATATAACCGATAATGCTATTGCGTGTAACAAGTGTGTGGAGCAACTTCAGAATTGTTTTGATTTCAAGGCCAGTTGCTTTTATGTGGATGACTACATCGCCCCATTGCTCGATGCTCATACAAAGGTAGATATCAAGACAGCTTTCGAAAGGAAGCTGGGGAGCGAGGCAAATGTAAAAATGGAAAGTGTACAAATATGCAGGTTATGCATGTCGCCCATAGAAGACAATAAGGCCATCAATTACAACACTGATTTGTTATACAAGAGTGATATGATAGAAAATTGTTTACCAGAAGTAGTAAGTGTTTGTCTATTTAAACGTTTATAGTAAGGGAAATGAACATACGATTCCTGCATTATAATGTTTCTGTACCTACCTTAAAGTTGATTTGTAGAGTATTATGCATCAACGTTCAGTGTGTTGTTAGGTATTATTAAGAAAGTTTCACATACATATTATCTTTTGGCAGTACAAACTTTTAGACAATAACATCACTGTAAAATTATCTCCATGAAATGTAGCTGAAATATATGCTCTGTTTCCGGTGAAATATGAAGTTTTCATAATATTTCATTCAATCCATTCCTTATTTATTCAGTATTTGACAGTCTCAGTGCACAACTTAAAGTTGGTCATTCTCTATACTGGCTTTGTGCAAGCATGCGTGTTGATACTTTGTCCTTCATAACGATACTAATGCGGTGAACGATGGTCTGTAATGCACTATAAAGCTTTACTTTTTATATTACGAAATTATTACCAATTTTTCTAGGATTTAAATACAGTTTTTGAACCTTTAATCTGTGAACTGTGTCTTAGTAGCATGGAAAGATTAAACGATTTTATGAAAACTTGTCAAGATGTAGAGCAAAGGATCCAGAATTATTATCGAGATACTGCACGTCATGGTATTCCGGGTAAAATTACCCTTCACGACTTGCTTGCTTTTAAAGACTGTGATGCAGTTAGCACACCAATTAAAGAGGAACATTTAAATTTTGATGTGAAGGAATGCCCAGAAAATGAAGATATTAGCAGTATTGTATGCGAAGAGGTTCATATCAAGGAGGAATTAGATAATGGGTAAGTACTGTCGGTTAACGTTAAAAAAAGAAAATCGTTAGATTGCATAATGCATATCGATTTATTGCCTATTGGAAAGAATTGCTTCAATCCAATTCTATTGATATTTCAAGATTGGCATCGGCTTTATATCTACAAGATGCCTCAAATTCTCTTTTCAAAAGGGGATATTTTAACAAGACTAATGTTAACAACGTTAAGAAATCTGCCTATATATTGTTTTTTGTCCATCTCTGTGGGTTTTAATAAATTAATATCAGTTATATTATTTTCTTTTAAAATAGCCTCTTCAATTTCTTCTTTAAAATTACTCCTTTAGCCCATTATGTCGGTTTTCGAATTTAACTAATGCTGCATTTTCCAAAACCTCAGCATCCTGTTTTGTTTGACACTTGATGATAATTATATCTTTTTTAGAAGTTTTTCCATTTCTTATGCCAATTTTAAATTAGTTGGAATTGTGTTTTCATTAGCCATTAAGAGTGTTAACACCACATGACTTTTCAGTGATGCAGTAAAAAATTCAGGCAATTCTTATTTTATAAAGATAAATTTGAAAATCGAAATATGCGGAATACTTTTGTATGTATATTTCAAGAATTAATATACATTTCTTGGAAACCTTTAAAGAAAAAGTTACTCAGTTTTAAGCAAAATCAAATTTTCACAATTTGGACGGTAAAAGAAGAATAATTTTCAAAGAATAGATGGATAAATAGTTTATTTAAATAGGAGCTTCTAATTTTTACAATATATAACGTACTACATATATGAAGAAAATATATAAGATATATTTATTTATACCTATATATTACACCTAAGTTATTTTTTATCCAAACTAAATAATTTGGAATACATATTATTTTACATGTAGATATTTCAGTAAGATAAATTTATTCACAGTTGTAGAATTTTTTACACTATCCGGTAAATTATTGTATTCAATAAAACCTTTAAAGGTCAACGTTTTAGTATTAAAAGCTTTAGTTTAGTTGATTATATAATATGTTATTTAAAGATCTAGTATTATATAGGTGAATTTCATTATTGAAAACTATAAATTTACTAAATCCAAATACACTTTATTAACCTCCAAACACTACAAGTCGCAAGGATAATTCTCTACTGAACACTTTTAAATACTTGTTACTTGGTCTTGTCTCTAAGAGCGATTGAACTAAACTGACTAGCGATCGGCTGGCCCTTATATACTATTTTCGAGGTTCTGGAAAGTTATAGAAGCTTCTTGAATGTTTCATCCCATTCTAGATTGTTCACAATTGTTCCGTTCCATTCTATATGGTATACAAGGCATATTGAAGGGTTCTGTGGGGGGTAGTCCACATGTTCTCATTCCGCAACTATTCTAAATGTGGTCAGGGGCGTATCTCGGGTATTTGAGGTCCTAGAAGGTTGCGACTTCGCCCTTGGGGGGTTTTATCTGGCACCCCCAGATGCGATGTTGCCACATCGTCGGGTGAGGTGTTACCAGATTGTGCAGTTTTTCCCTAGATCTAGGGAAATAATATATATAATCACATTCATTATAGTGTTATACAGGGTGAGTCATTTTAATCTTCGGATGAAAATGTCTCTCCAGACAATGAAAAATTTGTTGGGACAAAAGGGGACATTTGTTGCTCTTAACCCCTTTAACCTTGGGTCAAGGGTTCAAGGTCATTCAAGGTCAACTTTGTTACCTTAAATGCAACCCCCCATTTTTTACATTGGCAATCGATTGTACATAAAAAAAACATAAAACTTTTGTCCGAACAATTTTTTTCCAAAACGTACATGTCCCGGAATAATTCAGTTACCAAGATTTGAATTTTCAAATTTTCTTGTTCTTTTTAATGGCGAATCATAAGCTTATTAAAAAAACCAAAGAAGACAAAAAGTCTGCAGAATTTTTCAATCAATCAATCAATTACCATTCTTAATTAATTGATTAATTAATTATTCGAAATTAATTAATTAATTATTCCAATGTAAAAAATGGGGGGTTGCATTTAAAGAAACAAAGTTGACCTTGAATGACCTTGAACCCTTGACCCAAGGTCAAAGGGGTTAATGGCAACAAATGTCCCCCTTCAAACCAAACAACTTTCGTCTGGGCCATTTGTCGAATTTTGATTGTCTGGAGGAGACATTTTCATCCGAAGATTAAAATGACTCAACCTATATATCATTTACATGAATTGAAAGCAACAATGGGCCTAAAATGCTTCCCTGAGGAACTCCATGTGCTACATCAATAGCGGTTGAAGTTGTATCATTAATTTTAGTTACTTGTTTTCTATTTATAATACCTATTATTCGTGGAACCAAGCCATTACCTTACTCTTCACACTTGAATTTTTTTCGTTTTAGAGTGTTTAAGATTTTCCACATTCAATTAGGAATATATAGATTTTTATCAATTTGATTACTTAAATCTACAGATTCTACAATATTTTACAAAAATTTTGGTGTAATTAGTTTTTAATAATATAGTTTCGTGCTATTTGTATAACCTCAAAACTGTTGAACCTTTTATACTGTTGATAAGAGTGGTAATTTTTTAAACCCCTTTATTTTTTTTAACTATATTGATTGTGTTCAATCTGTTCCTTGTCAGATCACGTAATAATAACTTTGGAGGAGAAAAAAACCATGAGAAATTTCAAAAGTAATCCGAGTGACCTGGATTGTTACGCATCAGCGTATTGTAAAAATTAATTAACCGAGAAATGTATTTCAGGCAATGCTCCGGCAACAAGGACAAGAGATTTAAATGCCAGTATTGCGACTACATAAGTAAAAAAGGTTCTCATCTGAAGAAACACATCTCATCGATTCATAAAAGTGAAAATACCCCTAACGTAGAGAAGGTGGATTTCAACTGCTGCCGCTGTCCCTACAAATGTAAACGAACGGCTGATTTAAAAAAACATCTATTAGCGATTCATGGAATTGTAAATGCCACGAACGAGGCCACTAACAATAAGAAGGAATTCGTCTGTCACTACTGTGATTACAAAAGTAAGCAAAAGAGTCATTTAAAAAGGCATATCTCTGCGGTTCACGAAAGTAAAAATATGACTGATGAGAAGATATTCAGCTGCCACTCTTGCGATTATAAAAGTATACGAAAGCATGATTTGAAAAGTCATATATCACAAAATCATGAAAGTGAAAGTGCCGCTAATAACGCAAAGCTCCGTGAATGCCACTATTGCGATTATAAAACCAGACACGAGATCTGCCTGATTAGACATGTCGCAGCGATTCACGAGAGAGACAGCGCCACAGTGCATCACTGTCCGCAGTGCACTTTCAAAACCGTACATGGCAGTAATTTGCTGAAGCACCTTAGGCGGCACGGAGAAAGGCACCCGCACAAGTGCCCACGCTGCAACAAAGAATTCATTCAAAAATCTACATTAGACGACCATTTGCTAAGACACCACGACGACCTTCACCATCTGATAACGAGCAAGGTTCATCACTGCGAATTCTGCGCATACAAATCCGTATCCTCGACGCATTTTAAAGACCACACCGCTTCCGTTCACAGCGATTCTCTGTGCACTTCTGGCTCAGAGAAACTACGTTGCCACAACTGCGATTTCGTCGGCTTTACAAAAAGGGCTTTGCGGCAGCATTTGTTGGTTCATGTAAATTTGAGACCGCATCGGTGCTCATCCTGTGAAAAGGGGTTTTGCGAGAAGCGGCAATTGGACTCTCACATACTGAACAATCATAAAGAAGACGCTGACTTGCTGAAAAGTATTACGAGTGAAATTCGTCGGTGTACAATATGCCACTATGAAACTATTTTTAATAATAATTTGAATAGACATATGAAACAGATGCATAAATAAGATTACCTACTTTTATTATATTGCATTATATTACCTACTGATAATGTTGAGTTTATTTTTGAAAGGTATAACACCTCTCCTTTTAATTTAGTTTACCAGAATTAAATGGCCTCTCATCCAGATGTATATTGATGGATTTTTTATTTTGCCTATCGGCTGCTCAGATTTTTCCGGAGGTCGTGGATTAGATGGTTAGTTAGAGGCTCTTATAGCACTTAGGTACCCTTTAATATGTCACCTCAGAAAAATCACAACTTGATAACTACTGACTATTCCTACTTTTAATTTATATTTAAAATAAATAATTTGGATGCCAGGTCAGCCAGGCCAGCTAAAGGAGTACGGCAGAAATGATGGGACAAGAATTACCAGCTATAACCTCTGTGAATCAGATTTTTACTTAGAGAAATAAAAGAAATGTATTTTTTTAAAACAATATATTAACAAATAAATAAATTTACCAGTGAATGGTTTACAATATGACTTAATCTACTTAAAATTGACAATTAATTAGCCTGAGGAGCGTTAAAATGACTCTACTATTGAAAAAGTAGCCTGAACTGAGTTTTAACTTAGAGCCTAGTTAAAACAGAAAAAAAAACAATTACTCTTGACACTAAGTCAAACCGAAAAATTTAACATTTACAAAGAAGTGAATAGTAAAACTTGTGAAAATGGAAATCTGAAATGTACGTAAGACCTGGTAATTCCTGTGGGCAATAAAAATAATCATGATATACCTTTCCCGACAGACTCTTGAAATCCCCTCGTAAGATGTGAATTGGATCCTAGGATGCGGCTTTGGCTCGGAGGTCCAGCGGAACTGGAACGTACCCTCTAAGGGCGATTGGTACCACAATGGGTGAAATGTACCAGCAACGGGAGGAGATCCAGTCTGGCGTTCAGGAACACAGGCAATGATGGTCTGCTCAGCTTAGTCACCAGAGGAATTTATTCTCGGTCATCAAAGTATAGAACACAAAATTACCACTATCAGGTTTATCTTATATAGAAAAACTATGTGAAGTTTGAGCAAGATATTAAGAGTAAAATTTATACCAAAGTGAAGCAAGCGAAATAAGAATAATTAAATTAATAGTTTTAATAAAATGAGCTTTAATTAGATATTAAATACAACTAAATAGAAAAATATTCGTCCAAATGGCGCAGAGTTACTTTATTATTCAAGTACTTATGTTGATTAACACGTTGAGTGCCATCGTCCAGTATACTGGACGATGGGATTCTTTAAATATAGCCCGCGTCCAGTTAACTGGACGGCTTCAAATGGAGCATCTATAAGCATTGACATACTTTGGGCCACAGGATTCGATTGAAAATGTTACTACGGGCTATAGTTTATAATTAAAATAATCGTTTTGCTTATCTTGATCAGATGATGGCCCATTACTCTATACCGCGGAAATCCGTAAGGTGGTACAGAAAAATATATTTTCACCTGATTGATCTATGTCTATGGAATGCCTGTTACATCTATAAACATCACCAGAATAAAACTATTCAACTTCCGCGAGAGAGTCGTAATGAAATTGCTTAACCAGCCAGAAAAATAAGAATCTGGTAGAGTTTTTCTATACGTCCAGTTTGCTGGACATCTTTCAATAACCTAGAGAACTGTCAAATTATATTTTCAAGGCTACAAATTATCTTTTTCTACAATCGCCTCAATAGTAGGCTTTTGCGCTTTCAATTCTCAACGCAAAGTACGCCATTTCCGATGATGACATAATTGTCGCTTTAAAGCGGCAATAGTGTCAATTCCCGCTCGCTTCTTTATTATACATTCCTTAGCAGGCGCTTGTCAGTCAAAAATGACACATGAGAAATGTAGCTAACAAAACAAACTTATAAAAATCGGTTCATATATAAACATATGTCAAGTACATACAAGAACACACTGTATTAAGCGATTGTAGAAAAAATGTTATATATGTATTACGAGCACAAACTACCATTGCCGCTTTTGAAAGAATACCTAAATTTCTTTCGCAAGCGGCAATGCAGTACTTTGCGCTCTTAACACACAAATAACTATTCTGTATTAAAATCAATTATCAACAAAAGTTCACTTTGGTTTTTGCGGTAGGTTTTCTTGTTCAAATTTCTTGTGGCACACAACGTGTTAACAAATTATTTCTTTAATAAAACATCTTAACTGGAGATGAAAATGAAATATCTAAAGATATATTTATATATGCACTAAGATAATACCACTGATAATACTACAGATCATAGACGTATTAATATGTCTATGCTACAGATAATCCAGAATCGGAAATGTTCTCTAACCAAATCATAACCTCAAATTATTCAGCAGTGAGCAGACTAATCCATAGATAGATAACTGAAGTTAA
Organism: Tetropium fuscum; assembly: GCA_964058915.1. NCBI lineage: Eukaryota > Metazoa > Arthropoda > Insecta > Coleoptera > Cerambycidae > Tetropium > Tetropium fuscum. The sequence goes on from CAXKVY010010386.1 coordinate 53,257, forward strand.
CCCGTGTTCGTGTTCTGTGCTACTATTGTGAAAGACATGATCTGACAGATTCGTTCTACGTCAACTGTCAACTCACTTATCATATACAAAACACAAATTCGGTCAGTACTGCTGTGGTATTGGTTAGTATCAAACATATCTGTTGAAAGGTGTAAATTGGGAATCAACATTTGCTTGCTGTTGTTTTCACTCTAATCATAGCTTTGGGTGTTTCTATATGTTTTGTCCTAGGATATAATAATATTGTAGATAGGTTTTGTTATATTAAACCTGAAATGGGCGATTCCAATAAACAAATCTGCCAGCTTTGTCTTGTTAAAGCACCGGCTACTGAGTGTGAGAGTATCAATGAAATAAAAAAAGCTATGTTGGAATTTTTGTTGATTAATATAGTAAGACATTAGTAATTAATCCAGTGCAGCATCTTATAACCTTTATTACTCATTGTAGAACTTTGATAAAAGTTCTGTTACCTGCAACATGTGCCTGAAGCGGCTCCAGGAAAGCTATGAATTTAAGTCACGATGCAGCACGACTTTTCTGGAGGCTGATAACAAGGCGGATGTTAACAAAGTTTTCCCATGGGATATGATGAGCAACGAAGGGAACATATTCCATCGAAGTTCTCAAGTATGCCGCTTGTGTATGTCTGCTCCTAGCAATGAATGCAATAGCAGTTATATCACTAACTTAAATGATGGGGTTCCATTACAAGAAATGATTAAATATTGTTTTCCAGAAATGGTAAGTATCTTCTGTGGTTGAGGTTGAAACTGTCTTTAACTGAAAGTGAATGTAGAAGAAAAGTTAAAAGCTGTGTCTACATCTACGCTAACTTGTAGTATATTATAAAGAATTCCTCCATACGAATGTATCTCGTTAGCGTGAATGTAAGCCCACTCTTTTTTGTGGACAGGAAACGTTTACTTCCATAACAACTATGATGATGTTCTCCTGGAGGATGTCTTTATATTTTACCTTACGTTAGCGTGGATGTAGACACAGGGAAAGATAAATTGGGTATTGCTCATTATTGTTTTACACATCAACTTGAAGTGACACCTTAAATCCAACAAAATAATTTTTTGCTAGGATTTAAATGATGTCAATGAAGCATCAACATGTAAACCATGCCTAAGCAGCTTGAAAAAATTTCATGAGTTTTTGAAAATCTGCCCAAGAGTTATCCCTTTTACTGAAGATATACCTATTCTTAAAAAAATGGTCAATTCTAAGGACTTTGACGAGCTTGGTAAATCGATCATTATTAAAAAGGAGTGTTCTGATGCCGAATATGATGTTAATCCAGCGATGTACGTAAAAAATGAAAACATTCCGACCATTAAATGTGAAGAGCTTGACATCAAGGATGAATCAGACACTAGGTAAGTTTGGGAATGTTGTTTAATGATATATACACTGAGATACCCAATTGATAGATACTCAAGATGATTGTATAGATGTGTTTTATCAATCGACCAAAGTTGAAACGCAAAATATCAGTTTGATAACCAACAAAACAAACGTCGAATATTAATTGATATTACAACTTTGCTTATTTGTACTGAATTATACTATAATAAATTTGTTAGCTAACTAAGTATAATTTCCAATCAAATCTTCCATTTTGTTGATTCAAAAAATCTAAATATATTTTTAATCAATAAAACAGAAGCCGGAAGCATCGTCAGCCATATGTAAAACCAATAATTTCACAGTATTTATGAGTTCACATTTAACAGAAAATCACTTTATCTGAACTTTAAACTCACTTTCAAATTTTGACTGTCTTTGGTTTTATATTTTGGTAGTACAGATGATGCAGTCTGTCTGTCAAATATCTTCCCATAATGTAAAATCGCAGTACAATTTTTTTAAATATAAAACTATTATAATTATAAAATATTAAAATTATTGTAGTGTTCCATCGGGGGTATGCAGCAGTTCTAGGAAGAGCGGTTCCGTAAAGAGGAAAAGGCCGATCAGGAAATCTTCTTCAAAAGGTAAGCATACAGTTTTTAATCTTCAGGCATCTCAAAGTAAGAATAATATTTGAAAGCTAAATTCAGTGAAAGAGCAAAAAGTTACCAGAAATATTTCTGAGACACATAATTTCGAAAATAGTCTTTGTGTTTTCAGTATTCCAGATTTTAAATTAATTGTACCCTAGGGCAGAGCAAACCGTACTCAATGTGGAATATTAGAAATTACAATTGCAAACATATTTTTTTTCAAGACATTTGTTAAAAGTACAAATATCAAAACATTTAATTAGAGTTACTCTCAACGAAAAGCTTCTATCCCTACAAAATGGGTAGCTTTAAGGCCAGAGAAGGGTACTAACTTATAAAATTGTCTAATATGAAGTAACAAGACGTTAAACTATTATATTTTTTTATCGTTAAATTTAGAATATTTGCTTTTATATTTATTATACTATTTCACTTGTTGTTTAGGGACAGCAAGTTCCGTTTGCATTTTCGTTTTGAAGTAAATTCTAATAAGATTACCTACATTTGCAGGGTCAAAGAATTTTTTGCCTGACGATCACGTGGCGAGACATCTGGGATTCACTAAAGTGTTTGGCTGTCAAGAATGCTTATTCAAAGCTGACAAGAAGGATATTTTAGCACAACACATGATGAGACACAAAGACAAGTCGGAGGTGGATATGCACAAGTGTGTGTTGTCCCTTAAGCTAATTAAACACAACTGTAAAAATTGTGAATACGAGACCAAGTATAAGATTAATATGATCAACCACATGATGAAGCATCGTAATCCCAAAGCAGAGAGAAAATTTAAATGTGATAAATGTCCATATGAAACAAATCTTAGCTCCAACTACCACAGGCATAATCTGATACACATGGACAAATCGGAAGTGGAGATGCACAAGTGTGCGAATTGTGAATTTGAGACTAGGCATAAGAATAGCATGATTCAGCACATGCTGAAGCATCGTGATCCCAGAGCAGAGAAAAAATTTAAATGTAACAAATGTCCATATGAATCAGATATTAACTCGCACCTACGCAGGCATCTTCTGAAACACAAGGACAAATCGGAGGTGGAGATGCACAAGTGTGAGAATTGTGATTTCGAGACCAGGTATAAGAGTTATATGATCAAGCACATGCTGAAGCATCGTGATCCCAGAGCAGAGAGAAAATTTAAATGTGATAAATGTTCGTATGTAACAGATGTCAACTCACACCTACGTAGGCACAATCTGATACACAGAGATAAATCGGAAGTGGAGATGTACAAGTGTGAGAAGTGTGAATACGAGACCAGGCATAAGAATGCTATGGTCAAGCACATTAGGAAGAATCGTGAATGCAATGCAGAGAGGAAATTTAAATGTAATAAATGTCAATTTGAAACTGATTTTAAGTACTCCCTACGCAGGCATAATCTGAAACACAAGGACAAATTCGAGGTGGAGATGCACAAATGTGAGAAGTGTAAATACGAGACTAAATATAAGTCCCTTCTGGTTAGGCACATCATAAAGCATTGTGATCCCAAAACAGGGAGAAGATTTTGACGAGGTAAATAAATGTCATGAAGAGATATGATGAGATTTCACTGGAGCATAAGTACAGTTTTCAATACACTTTTACTGTTTTAAATTATTACCGAAATATGTTCATACAAAATAGGTTCATATGTTCATTGTATGTAGCTGTTCATTTTTAGCTATTTAAAAAAAATTAATAATTTAAATATTGAATATTACCGTGTATATGATGCCATGCTAATTTAAATACCCATAGGAAGATGGGTGAAAATATGTACTACACCATTTATCAATATTTAAATACAATTATAAACTGGCCATTTATGAACATTGTCTCGATTAGTCTGAAGATCCTAATTCAGATAAGAAATGAGATATGTGAATTCCTTTAAAGCAATTAACGAAAATAATAAATATAAATAAAGAAAATTGTGACCTTAGACATTGTATTAATAAATAGATTAAAATCAGAGGCACCAGCATAGAAACTATTTAAAACTGATTAAATTGGATATATTTTTTTACATATATTTGCTTTTAATTAGATATGGACATTTACCGGTTAATTAAGAGAACCATGTTTTACCGATTAATTAACCTGACCAGTGGTTAAAATTTTTTTTAATTGTCAGGTCAAAATGATCATTTTGATACCAAACGCTTCGACCTTTTCCACATATCTTGATTAATTTATTACAAAATTTTTCTTTCTTCATATACCCATTTGAAGCACTTTGAACACTAAAAGTAAAAAGTATTATTTGTTTTCATTTTTTTTTTAAATAAAATTAGAAGTTCTAAACAAAAAAGAAAAACAGGACAAAAAATTCTTAATTCATATAGTACCATTTTCGATCAAGCATGTATAACCAGTATAAACGTCGGTGGTTGAGTGGCCAGACATGGTAAGGCGCTAGTATCGGTGTACCAGTCGGATATTAGGGAGAAGGCCATCTATTCCTATATAATATATTAATCTCTGGTATGTACATAGGCACAGACGAGAGCTTAATAAGCTCTCTCTCTTCTGTGGCATAGGGTACCGAGAGTTGCCCGTTCGAGTCACGTAGTTTTGCTATTTTTTACTTTAATATCTTCAGGTAGATGACACAATTATTTAATCCCGGAACCCATATGACATAATTACAGGCCGCTGAATTGAGCATGAAATCTAAGAATTAATATTTCATAGGGACTTCTATTTAGTTATTTACATGGTAACTTCTGAAATACCAACTTATATAATTATAAGTTGGTATTGTTGGTAAGAAACTATATAGAATCAATACTTAATTATATCATAGAGCTTTCCTGTGGTTAAATATCTAGGGCTGCTAAGCGCTCATTTCCCGTTCGGCGTTTGGGTAAAAGGAACAGAGTATCACATAACAGATCAAAAAACTTCAGATTTGAGTGGTCATTCCTAGATTGTTGTAAATCTGTATCTATACAATCCTTGGGATGCGTTCGTCTATCAGAGTATGAGTGTTTTGTGGTGTTTCGAGGTTAGGTGATTTATGGTATTGACTGTCTGTATTAATTCTGTGGTTTTGATCCAAAAACCCATAAATATTATTATTTTATGAAATGGCCAGCAACAAACAAGTGTGCAGGCTATGTTTGGAGATACTACATGCTGAGGACGGTGAGCATATCGAGGAAACAAAGTTAACATTCTTACTAATTCATACTGTAAGTGTTTATAATAAATACCCACATTTATATTGAACTGTTAACTGTTCTAGGACTTGAGTATAACCGATAATGCGGTTGCATGTAACAAGTGTTCGGAGCAGCTTCAGCATTGTTTTGATTTTAAGGCCAGTTGCTTTTACGTGGACAACTACATGGCCCCGTTCGTGGTAAATCATACCAAGCTAGATATCAAGACAATTTTTGAAAGAACTTCAGAGAGCAAAGCAGATATAAAACTGGAAATTATGCAAATATGCCGGCTGTGCATGTCGGTCATAGAAGACCATAAGGCTCTCAATTACAACACTGATTTGTTATACATGAGTGATATGATAGGAGATTGTTTGCCGGAAGTAGTAAGTCTATAGTTACCGCAACTTTTTTATTTCACGAAATGATTACCCATTTTTCTAGGATTTAAATACGGTTTTAGAACCGGTAATCTGTGAATTGTGTCTTAGTAACATAAAAAAATTAAACGATTTTATGCACAATTGCCAAGAAGTAGAGCAAAGGATTCAGAAGTATTACCGAGCTACTGCACATCATAGAATTCCAGGTGAAATTACCCTTTGCGACTGGATGAAATTAAAAAACTGTGATGCAATTAGCACGCCAATTAAGGAGGAATGTTTAAGTTTTGATGAGAAGATACTGAAATGCCCTAAAGATGAGGCGATTGCCCATATTGAATGCGAAGAAGTTCATATCAAGGAGGAACTAGATATTGATGGGTGAGTAATAGAATGTTGATTAATGTTTCAATATCGCAATAATGTATCGATATATTATTAAATTGATATGTATCGATCCATCCAACGGCTATAAAATATTTAATGCTATTTTTGCAACACTAAAGATTTTGTTATTGGTTTAAAAATTTTAGTTAAAGATTCACGACCCTGAATAGTTGTAGCTCTCACTATACATTTTGCACTGTTAACAAAAATTAATTAATCAAGAACTATGTTTCAGGCAAATCTCCGGTAACAAGGAAAAGAGATTCAGTTGTCCGTACTGTGATCATAAGTGTAAACAAAGTGCTCACCTTAAGAAGCATATTGCAACGATTCATAAAATCGAAAATACCGCTAACGATGACAAGATGTATTTAAAGTGTCACTGCTGTCCCTATAAATGTAAACGAATGTGTGATTTAAATAAACATCTGTTAGCGATTCATGGTATTCTAAGCGCCAGTAACGAGGTGACTAACAATGAGAAGAAGGAAATCAACTGTCACTACTGCTATTATAAAAGTAAATATAACGCTAACATACAAAAACACATGTTGGCAATTCATGGGAAGGAAATGGCCACAGTGCACCGTTGCTTGCACTGTCCTTTCAAAAGCGTACATGCCCGTAATCTGAATAGGCACCTCAAGCTGCATGTGGAAGGACACCCATACAAATGTCCTGGCTGTAACAAGGAATATACTCAAAAATCCACGTTAGACGACCATTTGCTGAGCAACCATGACGATTTTCATCATTTGATAACCAACAAAATTAACTGCTGCAAATTCTGCACATTTAAATCAGTATCGCCATCAGATTTTAAAGACCACTGCGTTAATTCTTCGTGCAGGTCTACCACACGTAAATATCAATGCCACAGCTGCGATTATTTCGCTTTGCAAAAGTCGCATTTAATACGGCATTTATTGGTTCATTCAAATTTTAGACCGCACGAGTGCACCGCATGTAAGAAGGGATTCAACCAAAAGACTGCTTTAGACTCTCACATACTGTACAAACATAAAGATTACGCAGACATGTTAAAAACCATTACACATAAAGTTCGTCAGTGTACGTTGTGCAGTTATGAATCTATTTATATAAGTCATTTAAGTAGGCATATGAAAGGCAATCACTAGTAATAAAAGCTTTAAAATAGTTAAATGTTCGACAAAATTGTTCAGTGTGCCAGTTCGGTCCCCACCAATGGAAAATAATAATTATAATAAGAAGATGGATCAATTAAAGATGAAGCCATTGCATATTTCAATTTACTGTACGAATTTGGTTTCTTTTCATCTATAAATAGACACACTCGAATCACCGAAACAACAAAATCATGTATTGATCATATTTTTGTTTAAGCTAACTTAAATTGGAATTTATTTTACTGATTGTAATTGAACCAAAAATCACAGATCACTACATGACGTTGGTGGAAATTATTTCGGAAAACAAAACCAAAAAATAAACAAAATTATAGAGTTTAAGAACATCAATTAAAAAAAAATTAAAGGGGTATCTTAGTTATGAAACTTGGGATACCTACAATTTTGCTTGATGATGATCTAAAAATGGCAATACATAATTTTGTGGAAATAATAAAAAATAATGTTAGAAAATGCACAGTACAAAAAAGATATCAAACAATAAATGGTAGGTATACCATGTATAAGCAATTACTGGAGCTTAATACTCAATTAAAAGTCAACTACAAAAATTCAATTACCTCATAAAAATAACAAAAATTAATTATTATAAAAAGAAGATAAATAAAAACAATGTACAATGAATGTCTTGACAAATATTAAAGAAATTTGCAATCTGCAAAAATTAGAAAATAGAGACAAGATTGAAGACTTCAAAGTCTAATACCAATAATTACTTTACAACAATGTGGAACAAAATTAAAACCTTAAAAAGTAATAAAGCGGTAGGTATGGACGGCTTGAAGACAGAAACAATAAAATCAGATCTTATATAATATCAGATCCACTAGCCAACATAATAAATAGGTATATAGAATCTGACACTGTGTCATGAGTTAAGTAAAAAAAATAAGTAAAACCCTTCTGGGATTTGAGCTCATTCCATGGGGCAACAGCATAGGAAGCTTGTGAAAAACTTATCCGTTTTTAATAAATAATATTTGTTGGTAGCTATATAATCGCTTATCTTTGTGTCTAAAAGCCGTTTTCGGTGAATAATGACCCTGCTACCGGTTAAAGTAAACCAAAAAAAACTAATTTAGAGAAATTTGAGCAGGAGTCGTATTATTATCTAATATATTGTTATTAATATATTACCCAAACTGCCCAATCTATTACCAAAGACTTCTATTACTATTTTTTCAAATTTCTATTACCAAAGAAATCAAGAGTTGGCGACACTGATACAGAAAACATATTATCTTTTTTCTATGACTGGCTTCAGCCCATGCTCATGAATTTTTTGTTGGCGTTTAGCTGGATTACATGATACAAGCTTAATCGGTATAATTTTTATATAATAATAATTACATTTACAATATTGTTATGGGCGACGTCCAGTCGGTTACACTTAAGTTTTATTTGTTGCATAGATTAATATATTATATACGGACTTCGGACTTATTGTCTGTCGGCTGTGTTGTGGAATAGTTCCGGCCTGGAATGGTTAGACCAGGCGCTAAAGATAATGGGGATAAGTAGAAATTTTTCCCATAATGTACTGCGTGAGTTTCTAACAGAATAATTATCCACTTGTACATCGGCGGCTGTTCTTGGCTCCGTACAAATATAAATCCATACAAATACAGTGCATATAAATACAAGGTAAGGCGTAAGGCTCTGAATTGCACCAGTTTCAGATGAAGCTGTGGAATATCAATCTTTGTAATGATAATTTTTATGATCTACATTCTATAAAGATTCTATGAAATTATATAATATGTGGTCATTATTTACAACATCCACTTCTGACCTATGACAAAAATAAAAATACGTACTTACAATACGTGACGTCAATAACAATATTCCGGAAACCATTTGATGTGCAAATGGTTTTAAGTGCAACGAAAAAGTGTTTTAAGTTTTATAAACGACCATTATCATTTATTAGATCACCGGACTCATTTGCACATTGTTCTATTGATCACAAATTACTTCTAATAATGTCATCTACATGTAAGAAAAAGCCAAACACGTAGAAGTGGATGTCGTAAATATTTACCTAATATGTAGAAAAAAGAAAATGCCAAAAACGTAGAAGTGGATGTCGTAAATATTTACCTAATATGTTCGCATGGGACGTGCAAGGCGTGTTTCCATCCATATCTCTGGTTTCGAATGTTTCCATATAGTATATATACTAAATCTAAGGTTATGGTATGACTATGGATGGCCATTGCCAATAGAGCAAATGTGATAGAAGAAGAGGCCAAGGTCAATTTCTGTCACTTGTGAGTAATGTTCTATGGTATTTGATTTACAAATTCATCTAGCTTGTTTCTGCTCATAGATATTACATGGTGTACCATCTTCTTCTCATATTTGATGTAACTTACACCAAATATAAGAGGAAGACGAGGGTTTACGTAACGCATGCGCACGTAGATGGGTGCCGCCATATTAGAACTCGGTCGCCAGCCGCATGTGTCATGTGTGCCCAATTACTGCTCATGTATTAAATTAATGTATTATGACTCATGATTACGGTGATGCTGCTCAACAACGTGTCTTCTTTCTATAAATATGTGTTATGTGAGTATTTATTTCACACTGAATTAGTTTTAATTAGTGGATGAGTAGCTTAATCCGGATAGTATTTATATAAAAATAATTACATTGAGGTATAATTTTGCAATCGGCGATGTCCAGTCGGTAACTTTTCAAGACATAGCTGGCAGTTTTACTTATTACCTGCAGGCTATATCTTGGGGGCGTTGCCAATAGACCAAACATAAGAAGAAAACGCAATGAACAGTTTTTGTTAATAGTGAAAGTACTGAGTGAATTCTTATATATAAATTAAGATTTCTACCATGTTTTTTGTGAATTCAAAAATATTTAGTTCTAATATTCTAATATTTTACGGTTCTCGAGATATTTAATGTTAAACTTTGTATTGTTTACAAATAGACGGAATTGGCCATCGAAAATAAGAAACGTTAGATTTCATATTTTTAAGGAAACATTTATTTAACTATAAAACTAAAATAATATCTAAAGAAAAAGTTTTACAAAAATTGTTCAAAATGACCTCTATTTTTTCTAGACATAACCAATAATGTTTCTTCAAATTATTAATGCTGTTATTCAGGATATTCGGATTCTCATTTAAGTGGATTATTTCGGCATATATTCTGTTTTGTAGTTCGTATACATTTACAGTTCTTTGTGTATAGCATTCACTTTTTAAATGTCCCCAAATAAAAGTATATATACCAATGATTAGTCTGGACAATTTGGAGCCCACCTAATAGTTACCAACTTTGTATCCTGATCTATATCCTTTTTCTGTTTTTATAGAATTGCAATGGCAGCATCCACCACACCTAGCTAGTGTTTTCTCGATGCACAGCCTGCAGATTTCTTAACGGCTCGGAAGAATTAATCTACCTTACTCCGCGTATTATACATAAAAAAAGAAGATTCATAAAATTGAAATAGGTGACTCGAATCACACCCAGTTGGGTACTTTCTCAAGACATAGCCTGCAGATCTCTTATTTACCTGCAGTTTGTGTCTTGCGATGGTATCGATTGGGAGCACTGAGGAATTAAAACCGGTGCATCATACGGTTATTATCACACTCCCAGCTCATAATTTTTTAAACTATCGTTCAAACGATATCTTGCCCAGCAGTAGCAGATCAATGTCAGTATAAACATAAACTTTATATAATACTATACTACATGAAAATTTAATTATAAACAACTAAGTTTAAGTTATAAGATATTTCTTTATTATATTTTGAAGGTTTTTAATGGCAACATTTTCACGGGAGGTGGTAGCAGGTTAAACAACTTGAGTCCAACAAATGATATACCTGACCTAGTTTTATATATTCTTTGGAAGTCAATACATATATTTCTTTGTGTCTGGTGGCATAGGGATGAATTTCTTCTTGAGTTATATAAGTAGGTAGATTATCTTTAATAAACAGTGAAAACTGTTTGTGTCTTTAGTAAACTGTTTAGTGTTTGTGTATTTAGTAAAGTGTTGAATATATATATAAGGATGGTACGGTAAGCATTCTAGTTCAATAAAACTACAGTCTGATCTGTATTCGAGCTTTTTTTTCAGTCTTCCTGCCTTCCTTGATATTTTCCGATATTCCTGATATTTTTTACCGACTTCAATAAAAAGAGATTCTCAATTCGGTTGTGTTTTTTTATGTTTGTTACCTGATAACTCCGTCATTTATATATTAATTTAAAAAAATATTTTGTTATTGGAAAGAGGGTATATTCAAGAGGGTCCCATCTTATTTTTATTGGCATTGGACCTTGAATTTTGAAGATATAGCGGGGAACTCCTGCAAGTCGAAAAAAAAAATGTTTGATATATTGGTAGGTTTATGACAATCCAAGACCAGGCAGATACTCGTTGACGACAACGAGCGCGAATGTGTAAGGTAGACGCCGGAACTTCATAATAAAACCCAAACCTATTTCTTCGCCTCGTTATTTCAGTTAAAGATCTGTCATGAAGTTTGTTGACGTCCAAATCTGACAACACCAAGCCTTCTAAACTTTTGACATGGCCTAAGGCAACATATATTTGGCCTTTTGCAAAAATTAAAAATTTACCAAGGTCAATTGTCACAGCTGCTCGAGGGTAACTGTAGTTTTTGGACTGTGACCGCCCAGCTTAATATTATAGGCAACATACGACGTTCCACATTTCCGTAACCCCTTGCCGCCTGAAATGGTATTTGGAAAACAGAAACGGGATTTGATAAACAAGTTACATACAGAACCCAATATTCACTGAAAAGCATAAAATATAATATTTTTAACAAAAAAAACAAAACCGATTTCAAAAAAATGCACTGAAAAGTATATTTTATTATATTTAGAATACATAGAACGTACAAAGAGATCTGAACGTAGAACTAGAAACGGAAGAAATTCTAAATAAAGTTCATTCAATATGTATCTGTAGTTAACTGACCGCATATAAGATACCACGCAGCTGCCACATGTAATTCTCAAATTTCTCAGTATTCAATTAAAATATCAAGTTCCACAATACTATATTAAAGTTGTATATATTATTTATGAATGTTATTAAATAATAATTGTGCACACAATAATATATTATAGGCCAAGATGTTACGTTTTTACATTTATTTTCGTCTACTTTAAATATGGCAATTACGTAAACATCTATTTTTATAGTTAAAAGCGGCAACGCTTGGAATC
>CAXKVY010010388.1:0-22658 GCA_964058915.1 Tetropium fuscum
GCTATGACCGCTGATACTCTGCTATGAAATGTATTCACCCTTTAAACCTTTAATTTACTGCTTCTGCCTTTATATTCCTTTATCACTTGAATTTACGGAGAAAATTGTTTCTTTTTCTTTTATATTAATCACAAATCTCTTCTGCGACTTGGACGCTACCAAGCCTTCCACTTCTTACTCGTTAATTACGACGAAAACACTTATTTTTGCAGTTATTTCTGCTTGTATACCTTTTACACTGGTGTTCGTATTTTTTTGTTACTACGGATATGTCGTATAAAAAACATTTGCATTTCTTGGTTACCTTAATTGTTTCTTGTTATGATGTTATACTCTGGCCAATCAGATTGATGCATAATATCTAATTTACTTAATTTTACGTAAAACTTTTGACAACGACAATTTGATTTTTTACTTTTTATAATTTCGAATTGTAAACACTATCATACAATCAGATTCACATTTTGTAGCGTAACTACAATTTATGTATGAGGCGTTCCCTCGTCGTTCCATTTGGTTCGTAGCTAGAAACTCTCGAACCCCATTTTTACACTGATGCTTTCGCATTAATGTTTTAAACTCGACATAGTTTACTAGTGATCGATACTCTATAATTATTATTGTGACTTGTCTATTGTAATTATGCTTGAAATAGATTTTTGTGCCGATTAATAATTTAGTTATAATGTAGTTATTATGTAGTTGGCGTTCCGCTATAGTATATACATTGGTCAGAGATGCGTGTGTGTTTGCCCTTATACTATAGTCTGGGCGATAGTTATTGATCACTGATTTGATTTAATTTTTAATTTGATGTATTTACTGAATTTTATTACTGATTTAAGTTCTGTATTTTCGTTTATCTCAATATATATATATATATATATATATATATATATATATATATATATATATATATATATATATATATATATATATATATATATATATATATATATATATAGCAGCGCGTTTAGGCCTATCCATATTCGTATTTGAATATTCACTGAAAAACAAGATTTTATTTATTTTATATAAAATATTTTAAACAAAAAAGTTTCAAAAAAATATATTCTAATTACTGCACTAAAAAGTAAAAAATAATTACGTTATCGATTCTTACTTAGAATATAATCAATTTATTAGTCCAATAATATACAACTATTGTTATTTTTGGAGTCGATGCCAGCCGAGTCTCATCATGTCAATAACAAAGACGGTTTCAATAATTTCTTTTGACTTTGCTGGAGTAAATCAGCGTTGTAAAACTCCGCTTTATTGCCTTTCCTCGTTACAAAATGTATTCACATAGATACAGTAATGATAAGAAAGATCTAAATTGGCTCTTCTAAATATTTCAATTTAATCGGAGTTGAACTAAGGGAGATAGGTAGGTAATATAGGGTGAAAGTAAAATTTTAAATTTTAGATTTTTCAGACATTGTCGATTTTGACCAGTTCGCAATTCCGGATTGTCTGGCGAACTCCAAAATCAAATCCGATCCAGCCAGGTCGATTTACATAAGAATAATTTGTTAGGTGATTGTTCGCGAGTGTTATAGACGGTGCTCGTCCTCCAACTATACGGGTACGAGGCCGGCGGTCTTGACAGATACTGTCGCACGCCGATACATTTTTCGTGAGACGGGTCCCATATACACGCGCCCAGTAGTATTTTCAATACTAAAAATTATACGATTCAACACTAGCTTACCATCGTAAGCTCCGGTGGACCGATTATTTTTATTTGCCACACATATATTATATTATCCAAAAAGGCATGCCCTTTCAGATTCTCTTTTTAAAAACTAGTATCGTCGAAGAATAATAGTAATAAACAATAGATATTTTACAAGTGATTTAGCATGTTAAAGTAACCTTTTTCTTTGTTACTCACATTTTATTTCGATTGAAGTTACATAATTTATTTTTGTTTCTTATTATTATCATTAATATGTAATATAAGTTTTTTTCGCAATTTCACTTTTAGTTTTCTTTGGGCAGATGCGTCAACCGCGATTTGCCGATTGTAAGGATCATTTCTTTTGTGGTTACCTTAGGTTTTTAAACGTTTCACGACGTATTTCGGTGATAACAAGCTCATCATCTGAATTTATGGGATCGAAGCAGAACGACACGTCACATCAGTGAAGTGGCAATGACAATAATGGCACTTGGCATAATAAAATATGATTTATTGCAAATGTTCGAAAGGTTGCCAAACTAAATTGTGCTCTTGCAGAAAAATAGAATGATTTGCTCTGTATTCTGCAATTACTGTGAGGGCAAAAACTGCACGACCATTGACGAAAGAGCCATAATTTAGGGTGATTCATTTAGACCTTTTTTTTAAGTTCTAAATAAAACACATAAAATGGAATTGGATGGCGGAATCTTTATTATAACCTGAAAGAACAATCTTTTACATTTATTTTTTGAAAATAATTTCATTTAAATACTGACCGCGACTACGCCGTACGTGGTCCATTCGGAAGGTCCAATTTTCGATCACTTTTTCTAGCATTGAGGTCGGTATCTGCCCAATTACGCGTGTAATGTTGGCTTCTAAGTCCTGAATCGTAGCTGGCTTATCGACGAAGACTTTTGATTTAACATAACCCCAAAGAAAAAAGTCCAAGGGTGTGATATCACACGATCTAGGCGGCCAGTTGACAGGTCCAAAACGCGAAATTATCTGCTCACCAAAATGATTTATCAATAAAGATATTGTTTCGCGCGCTGTGTGTGCCGTAGCTCCGTCTTGCTGAAACCAAATGTCGCCGACATCACGAGCTACAATTTCAGGCAACAAAAAGTCTCTTAGCGTGGTGCGATAACGCTTGCCATTGAAGGTTACATTCTGTTCAGCCTCTTTAAAAAAATAGGGACCTATTTTTCCACCAGCCCATAAATCACACCAAACAGTGCATTTTTGTGGATGTAACGATAGTTCGAGAGTCTCTTCGGGTTGCTCATCGGCCCAAATACGGCAATTTTGTTTATTGACATATCCATGGAGCCAAAAATGTGCCTCGTCACTAAACAAAATTCGACGAGAAAACAGCGGATCTTCATTAAGCAGTTCCAGAGCCCATTGACTGAAATTGAAGCGTAAATTAAAGTCTTGTGGCTTCAATTCTTGAACGAGTTGGATTTTGTAAGCGTTCAAACCAAGGTCCTTTCGTAAAATTCGCCAAGTTGTCGAATACGATAGGCCCAACTGTTGAGATCGGCGTTGCATTAATTGCTACCCTGATTTTCGTAATACAGCTGAACAATTTGGAGACGCTGTTGCGGTGTAAGTCTGTCCATGACAAGCAATACTGAATAAAA
The DNA here is from genome assembly GCA_964058915.1 of Tetropium fuscum. Taxonomy (NCBI): domain Eukaryota; kingdom Metazoa; phylum Arthropoda; class Insecta; order Coleoptera; family Cerambycidae; genus Tetropium; species Tetropium fuscum. The sequence goes on from CAXKVY010010388.1 coordinate 3,334, forward strand.
CTACGCTGTCAGTATGAGACAAGTGACGACGAACGTGAAGAAAAAGCCATCTTAAAAAAAAAGGTCTAAATCAATCACCCTAGATGCAGAAAACTACATTCAGGATGTCATACCAAATATATTGGAAATCAGTGAGTATGAAAATGTACAGGGGTATTACCGACAATAAGAAAAATCGGACAACTATATTTTTTTAATTTTTAAAACACCCTATATAATTTTAATGTCACTTTTCAGTAAATAATAGTAAACTGCAAACATTTGTGTAATCATTTAACACCGGAAGTCACAATGTATTCAACAGAACTACGTTAACCATAGAAAAAACAAAATAATAACCTTAACCATAGAAAAATAATCGTAAACTTCATATTTCCATGTTAAAATGCAAAATTGTAGGTTATAAGGTTGATTGAGTAAAGTAAGCAACACTATCGACTGACTGAGGCAGCTGAAAGACCGCGTGGCCGCACGTTTAAGCCCCATATTAAACAACGATTTCTTCACGAAAAATTGCTCGTTTCGCTATGAAAAAAAAACATAGGTGTGTGCTTATGACCACACGATAGAAGTGAAAACTTCTAATTTTCGGATTTTAAAATATAATACACTGTCACAGTCCGCCCGTATTATCACAACCCGACTTCAAAAATGGTAAGCAAGTGCCGTTTTCAAAATTATTTTGCAATAAAAAAACCATGAAGCATATCTCGTTCATTGTAACTTTTTTAATATCTTACTATATATGTTAAGATCTTTCATTTAAGCCCTATTTCAGCGGATTCCGTCCAAAGTCCAAATTCACCGTGTTTTTTTGTCGTGATTAGAAGAAACGCCGTAACTACAGAAAAGTTGAAACTGAGTGAATTCAGTTTTAATAAAATTGTCTAGCCGTAGCATACAAAATCTTAACAACGTGTTTTTCGTGCACTCTATATTATTATGATCGATAATAATTCTATATGACACAGTAAAAACTCAAAAAGGCCTACAATTGCTTGAAAAATTCATTTACTGCGTTCTACCTAAGCATCCAATATATAATTAAAGCCATCCGCTCAAACAAAAACGCATTACTGCATTTTTATTAACTATTATACCAGGTTTTCTAATTTCTGAAATTGCAGTATAACAAAAATACATGGAAAGTATAAACAGACGTTTTATTCTAAGACATACATTAACAAAAGAAATGTTGGTGAATATACATTGATAACTTTCTTACTATTATGCGTAGTAATAATATTTAGTTAGTAGCCATACTTAACCAGAAACCAGAACTGTCTTCGATTATCGTGTAGAACTTGGTCAAGGCTTTTAAGTAAAGCATCTCTATAATCTGCTTTTATCTACCTATTTTTATTTATAAAGTTATATTTATAAAGTTTTATTTCTGTCGCCAGACGCTTGTGAAAAGTTGCTACAGCGTCGCCGTACCGGTAAATGAGGTATGAATACGCAAGCAAAACAGCCGCATCTGACGAGCGCTTTGGAAAAACGCAGCACTTTCAATCTACATGCGGCGTCCTTAATAAGCGGGCTGCATAATTACACATACTGCGTTTATTCTAAGCATTTGTTCAATACTGGATAGATGCGGCATTACTACATACTGCGTTTTATGGTTTTCACATCAGATACGGCATTATTACCAAGTTCCAAAGATAAATACTGGAATTTCAACCTTATTGATGTATAAAACCCATTTTCGACCTCGAGTGCAGTTACGGCGCTTTTGCTAATCACAGTATTATGGCCATACAGCATAACTTACCAGTTTTATTAAAATCGATTAATATAGCTTTAAATTTTTTAACTAATTCCACCATTTTAAATAACTCTTTTCATTTTAGCAGCCAATATTTTTTTATTTTAATTTTCTCATTCTAATATTTAAACGAGACGCATTCTTACAAGTTTTTCTGTGAACAATTACCATAATACCAGTTGAATTGAATATAATTCCAAGTCCAATAATAATTCCGACTTCTATTGCGTTCCAGAGACAAAAGGGTGTGAGTAACCAACGATGGCCAACGTTCTCCGAGTTCGTCGAGTACCTGGTCGATTCCGTAAGAAATGGCGAGAGGCTTGACATGCACTGGACGCCAATCGTAGAATTTTGCACGCCGTGCATGTTCCATTTCCAAGTGATTGCTCATACTGAGACCCTGCAAGAGGATCAGATGTACCTAATAAAAAAAACGCGTCTCGAGCATATCATCGGGCCAGAATGGAAGAACGCCGGAAGAGGTACCACAGAAAACCAAATAACTAAATACTATGCTCAGCTTACCAGATCGCAAATATTACAACTTTATCACATATACAGGTAGGAATAAAAATTGTATTACTGAAATCTAAAATTGTAATGACCTGCCGGACCTGCCCCTCATTTTCACCTGCCTCAAAATCATTTATTTTGCGACTGCCTACAAAAGCGCCTAGGTGTTTTTTTTATATACTTACGGAACTGCCGCAGTAACCTAAACAATCGAAAAATATTCTTGTGAAACCCACTGCTGGTCCTCCTTGGGACCTTATGCCATGTACACGTACGTATCTTTATTAATTGGACAGTCAGCGACCCTGTGACAAAATTCCTGTAACGTAATAATCTATAATCATTTTTGGGAAACCAACTGGTCCCCATTGTGGCATCATATGCCATGTACACGTATCTTTCTTACCTGGTCAGTCGTCGACTCCATGACAAAAATAATTGTATTTCAGAGCAACGGAAACATAATTGTGTCGTCTATTTGAGGATTATGTAAAAAAAATTTAAAAAAAAACAAAAGCTGCGGAAATCGAATTCGAAATCTAGAGTAGACCAAGCATACGCCATACCAGTATGCTATCACCGCTCTGGCAAACGTGTGATTAGCGAAATAAGTGAAATGTAAGATTAACTGCTCATGTGCAGTAACCCCAATGAGCAGGGGCGGTCAAAAAAAATATAAGGTGAACGCCGTCGTGGCGGTTGTGTTTTTTTGTTTATTTAATGACCACTACAGAACATGAGGGTAAGAATACAAACATATTAACCATGAAAAAAATCATGTAAGTAAATTACAATAATAGGCCAGTCAATAAAAGCATCGAACATCGCAAACGCGCATGCATCTACGATTTTTTTATGTTATTTATTAGTTTATGCCCAAGTTTGCAACACTGAAAACCCTGTGCTTCTCCCATGGTGCGCGAAAAACTGCAAAATTCTGGTACCTACCTGTTTTAGTTTTTTCGAAAAAACTACCTTAAGGAAGCCTTTTTCAGGTATCTTCGTTTATATTTTTGTGAAGCAAACTAAATTTGCTTAAATAAAATAAATAAAACAAATCTCTTTCTTTTAGCACGATTTCTATCCAAATTTTTTTTCAAAGGTGTGGAAATATAGCGCGCACTTATACGTGACGTCCCAGAGCCTACGACCTTGGCATGACAACGGTGTATTAGTACTATATTCCAAAGTTGTTTCCCTGCTTTTTGACAGTTGACGTTGAAATTAACTTTGTTGACACTTGAAACCTACTTATAAATAATCTAAATTTGATATGTACAGCTCGTCCGCTGTCCTAAAATCAACTTCGGCAGATTTTCCGCACTTCCTTCAGAAAATCTTGGCTCCATTTTCTTACAATAATGTACAAAAACAAAGCAAAACACAATTCGTAGAGGATCGCACAAAACATAGCTACAAAACTAAGCGTAACAACTACAGCTGTGGGCGTGGGCTATTTAGGCGTTCTTACAAATGCTGCCAACTTAATTTCCGGCTAATCGGATCGAATCTAATTTAATAATTAGATTTAAGATTCTACCGAACAGGCCCATTATTTAAAATATTATATTTATCATGCAGATATTTCCTTGAACAGTTAGTGTTCTAGACGACAAAGTCTACACGTAGTTCGTATAAGATGTACCTAATAACGTAAAAAGTTGTTCCTTTTTTTTAGATACGACTTTGAACTCTTCAATTATTCAATACAAGGATACCTCGAATTAGGCATTCCAGACAAGGATCCGTCATCACTTCTAGATGCTATTACTATGAAAGATTTTCGACAGAATGAATTACCCAGGGTATACTAAATATATACCTTCTGTTGTTTCGCTCTACCAATTCCGTCGTTTCTTAAACATTTATATCAATTTTAAAATATGTGATAATTAGTTAGATACTTACGAAGCCCCAGAAGGGTAATGTGTGTACTTTTTTCTCTGAATTAACCTCTGAACATCTAATTTTATGCCTTAAGAAGGTTATATACGTCATTACACTGATTGCATAGAAGATTTTATCCTGTGGATAAGTTTTAAAATGGTTTTTTGCACAATTTCCACTCTTCTTATTGCAGTTTTTGTATGGTCCACTGCCCAATCTCAAAAGCCGTAAGAGTTAAAAAATAAAGTTAAATACAATAGTTAATCAATATCTTATGATTTAATTTTTTTTAAATATTTTTGAATTTACAGGGTTGTCTACAAAGATGAAAAATGCTGATTAAATATTAATCAGCTGACTACGTAAGATCTATTCATTTTAGATACATAACATATAATTTCATAGTGAATTGAAAGAAGAATTAATTTTCGAACAAAAATACAGGGTGTTCCTTTTAACAAAAAAATTTGTATTTTGTTCTCTTCCTGTAAACTAAAAATCGAAACTAAAAATATTCCGTATTAGAATGAACCTTTGTTTATATTCAGACAAGGTTTCAAACAATTTTATTAACAACAAGTGAAATTATTGAGAAATTAAAAAAAAACAGTTTTTTAAATTGAATTAACTCAAAAACTGCTCTAACTTTTTCATATCTTCTTATAACAAAAAATACTTATAATTGCAAGGAGAATCAATATCCGTAACAAAATATAAAGTGTTCCATTTCTAAAATATATTCTAGCAACGCCATGATTTTCTGAGACACCCTGTAATTTCGATAAAAATAACAAAATTGAAATAATAATTATTACTGAACGACTTTTGTATTTAATTTAATTTTATGACTCTGTCTTTGAGAAAAAAAAGTACTAGACTATCTTACGTGGACCGCCCCTCATGTTTTCGTAAATCACTTAAGTAAAAAAATCTCTGGTAATATTTTGTTGAAATAATGTGTGAAATTTATTATATTTTTGATAACTGCCATTTTTGTTGTTGGAAAATTTATTTTTTAGGGTCCGCCAATAAGCGCGCTCGATCTTTAAAATGAAATAAAGCAAGTTGTGTGAGAGGTATAAATGAAATTTATTTTTTGTTTGAAAGAGTATTCGAAGGCATTATGTATGGAAAATAATATCGGTCAAATGTCCACCTCGGCTTCGCTGGGTGGCGCGCATACGAGAAGTCCAATTTTCAATGACTCTGGCGCACAAATCGGGCTGTATTTCATCGATGGCGTGGCGTATATTGACTTTGAGGGCATCAGTGTTTTGTGGTTGGTTTGCGTAGACCTGTGATTTAAGAAAACCCCACAAGAAATAGTCTAGTGGGGTTAAATCGCACGATCTCGGTGGCCAGTTGATGTCGCCTCCGCGCGAGATAACCATTCCTCCGAAGCGCTCGTGCAGAAGATCCATTGTGGCGCGCGCTGTGTGCCTCGTAGCGCCGTCCTGCTGAAACCACATATCCTCGACATCCATATTGTCGATTTCATGCCAGAAAAAGTTCGTTATCATGGATCTGTATCGTTCGCCGTTTACCGTGATGGACACACCATCGTCGTTCTCGAAGAAATACGGCCCGTTGATGCCTCCGGCCCAAAATCCACACCAAACAGTTACCTTTGCTGGGTGCATTGCGACCTGGTGGACCTCCTGTGGATTGTTCTCGGCCCAATAACGGCAATTCTGCTTGTTGACATTCCCATTTAACCAAAAATGTGCCTCATCGCTGAAGATGATTTTGCGACCAAAATCGGGGTCGACTTCCAACTGCTCTAAAGCCCAATCAGCGAAGATACGGCGCTGTCTATGGTCGTTTATTTTGAGCTCTTGTGTCAGCTGGATCTTGTACGGATGCATGCCCAAATCCAGATGCAAGATTCGGCGAAGTGATGTTTCCGAAAGGCGGAGTTCCTGTGCGCGACGTGAAATTGACTGTCGCGGATTTTCACGCACACTATCGCGCACAGCGGCGACATTCTGGGCAGATCGGACGTTTCGACGACGCGTCGGTGTTGGCTGATTGTTCACCGAACCGGTTGCCTCGAATTTGTTAATCAAACGACGGATAGTCGACTCAGCAGGACGATCAATTGCACCGTAAAATTGGCGGAGCGCGCGGAACGTTGCTCGAACCGATGAATGATTTTCGTAATAAGTTTTAACGATTTGCACATGTTGCTCGCGGCTGAATTTGTTCATGGTGATTTATGAAGATACACTGAATAATAACAACTACGTTTGCCAACTCTACCACAAACAACATGGCCGCCATGAGCTGTCAAAGATCGAGCGTCCCTATTGGCGGACCCTTTATATCTAAAATGGATATCTTACGTAGTCAGCCTATTCATATTTAAACAGCATTTTTTTCATCTCGTAGACCACCCTGTAAATTCGAAAATATTAAAAAAAATAAATTAATGAGATACTGAATAACTATTACATTTAACTTTATTTTCTAACTCTAACGGCTTTTGAGATAAGGTATATAAGACCATGCAAATGTAATTAAAAAAGTGGAATTGTGCATAGACCCATTTTAAAAATTATCCACAAGAAAAAATTGTCTGTGCAATCAGTATATAACAATCAGTGTATATGACGTATATAACCTTCTTCGGGCATACAATCAGAAGTTCGGAGGTTAATGACTGAATTCAGAGACTAAAGTCTGAGTTCAGAGAAAAAAGTCTGAATTCCGAGAAAAAGTCTGAATTCAGAGATTAATGTCTAAATTCAGAGTTTAAAGTCCGAACTCAAAGAAAAAAGTCTGAATTCAAAGTTTAAAGTCTGAATTCACAGAAAAAAGTCCGCTTTCATAGAAAGAAGTCTGAATTCAGATATTATAGTCTGAATTCAGAGAAAAAAGTCTGCATTCAGATATTTAAAGTCTGAATTCAGAGAAAAAGTCTGAATTTAAAAAAAATTACAAACATGGCCCTTCTGGGGCTTCGTAGTTACTCGTAGCCAAATAGGATGTTATGGTCTTATATGTTATTTGCAATAGACAAAAGTGTCACATTAAATGGATTTGTTCTTTTCTGAGATATCTCTAACTACACAAGTCCACAATAATAGAGACTGATGGCGTAGGGAACGCGTTTCAATGGCCAAAACAAAGTAAGCGGATTTGTTTTAACTACGGAAGACAGTTGGTCTCTATTGTTGTGGATTCGTACTATAGTAGGTAGTTAAGTAGTAATATTTTTTTAAATAATGTTTAGTAAAAACAGGAAAATATATTAGGATCGATCATTATTCGACCAAAAAAAAATAAGCTTAACCTATTGCTAATAACATTAGGACTTGAATTGTTAATTATTATTATAAATACTGACACTACTGATGTAGGTAATGTTGCTTCTTATAGAACAGACAAATAAAGTTTTTATAACTATGTGCCTACTTCTTGTATGTGAAGATAACGTACAGTAATGTATATCCCCAGGATGTGGAATATCCGTAGTTATAACACATTATTTCAATACGCACTAATGACTAAGCGGTAATTTTGTAGGTATATTTTTACCATCTAACAGAGGTTGAGACGAGAACACAAATCACTAGGAAAAATCAACATAATGGGACTTTGTCATTATTATATCAACATATTCGCAATGGTTCCCAATGGTGAGCGAGATAATTTTTAATGCTCATGAGAACAGAAAAAAAATTTAAATAAATGCTAAAGTACCTACCGCAATTTTAGCCATACTTTTAGAGTGTCAATATGTCGCATTTACGACGGATCTAGGTCTAGGTCAGGAACAACAACTAAAACTTTTTCACTCACTAACCCGAACATCCAGGATCACTTCTCTTTCAGATTAATATTTATTAATAATTATTATTCACTGTGGATGTTCAAGTAAAATACAATATATACATAGCGACCTCCATTTTGCATAAAAAAACACAACACGCCACGCGTCCAACGGCTGACTCACAGAGCACCATCACCTGCTTGAACCCACCGATTGCCCGCCGAACCCGCCGTTGTCCATTTTCCATTGCGATTTCCAAAATTCCATTTCGCTTTTCTACAAAATGAACTGCAAAGCACCGAATAGCCTGCAATGCTGACAACACAATGCCCAAATCGTTGTAACTTTGGGTGGTATGATTAAAAAGAGTATTTGCTTTTACTTCAAGTAAATGCTCCATTGTATAGCTTTTACTTCAAGTAAATACTAAAAATTATAGCATTTACTCCACATTATTCTTGAAGTAAGACTAAAGTAAGTACTAGGAGCAATTACTTCATATTTTACTTTATTTACCATGGTAAATTGACGTCAATACTGGAGTAATTACTAATATGTCTAGTATTTCCTCCATTTGGGAGTATTTTTGTAGTTTTTAAGAAGTTGCTAATTGAGCAACTTCTGTTGCTATTGAGCAACTGTTGTTTCGATTAAAAAAGTGTGAACATGGCTGTTTTATGAATTATGGTAGGAAAAGGAGGGAAATACGTGAACATATGGGGAGGCAGTGTATAGAAAAATATTTCGGTCAACTATTTTTGATAACTATATACTTACTATAAGGCACTGTTCCCCTAGCTTCAATCAAGAAAATGTGGAATGGATGGCTAATGAGTTCTTAGGAAATCATATTGAGACGAGAGCAACAGCTTTATCAAATGTACTGAAAATGGAAATATTTTTAAGAACTCTAGGTGATCCTGGGTTTAAACAAGGTGCAGATGTTGGACGATACCTGGACCGCTCCAGGTATCAGATTGTACCCATATCAAGATAATGAAACCAAAAATTCACGGGGAGGAATATTTCAACCGTAAAGGATTTTGTAGCTATAATGTACAAGATACATGTAATTCTAAAGGAATTTTCACGTCTGTAGATGCATCGTGGCCAGGAAGCGCACATAACAGCAGAGTGTGGAGACCTATATATATTATAACATTATAGCACTTTTATTACGAGGAAATAGAATAATACTCGAACCAGTTGAGGTTAAACCCGTCCTATCATTTACTACTAGTTTATACTTCTAACCTAAGTAGAAACTTCTCATTAAAGTATTTACTTCAAGTAAAAGATTATGCTTCACAAAATACTATGAAGTAAAAGCTCCTACTTAAAGTAAAAGCAAAACTCTCTGTTCAGGAAATAACTTCTTGACATTAGACAACACTCAATAATCTTAGTTATTCAGGGACTATCCCTTAATCTTAGTTCATAGACAGATAATGCAACACTCCATCCCCTCTCTTTTTGTTTTAAAACCATAGTTGCCCATTGACACTCATCCTATTCACACCTACTTTCAACTCGTCGTATTACACGCGAAAATAATAATTGTTATTGAAACACTATTATTCCACCTCAACTACCCTTCAACCTATCCATCATACCAGTGCTTTTACCCTATTGTGCAACGATTCACCTGGTTCCACCTGAAGATACAAGGAGGCCTCCAACGTATAGAAGACAACACAGAAAGGTATTTAGCACATTCAATTTCCCCCTTATATTTACTCCCCCCTATGTTTTTGTCAACGTTAGTTGACTGGTCCTTCGGCTAATAAAATTGAACCTTTAAGTTGTAATTAATTATTATAATTATTATAACAAATCTCAATCAACAACACTCTCTTTAATCATACCACCCTCTATCTAAGATTTACTTTATTTTTATGCCTAAACGTGACACTGCTTCTTATGTAATAACATACAATAGAATATTTATAATAGGTGTATAATGCATTTAAAAAATATATACAATAGACGTAATAGTAGCATAATTATTATTTTGTTCTTTTTTTTTAATTGTACAAGTTCAATATTTTTGTCATTTATTAGTCCAATTCATATTGCTAAATCAAATTGCTTAATCAAAACATAATTCAGTTTTTAAAAATCGTGAAAATTAAGAGGGCGAATATAACGACAAAACGCTCTCTATTTTTGTAAAGTCCTACTAATCTTACTGGGTATAAATCTATCTGGGTAGGTACATAATGGATAAGTATAGCTTCTCTCCTATGGATGGCGACAATATTCAATGCTTATAATAGTACCTTAGCAAGTTTTTTTGATATTATAGCTTTAAAAATACGTTACAGTTTATGATTTGGTCCATAAACTATAACGTTTCCAGTTTGTCCTAGCGAAACACTTTAAGTAGTATATTGAGACGCATCATGGCGGTAAATTATCTACAAAACTTAAATATTTCTTGGACCACCATCTCGGTAATGAGATAATGTTCCTAATTGAAATTTTATAGTGTATTTCAAAAGTGATGAAACCAGGTTCCGACAAATTTGGATTTTAATAAAATACTCTCGTGCCGCATAAAATAAATATTTAGGTTTACACTTAATAACGATTTTTCAAAAAGTTGCAATGGTACAATGAATATGATACAACGAATATGAATATGTCATGACGTAATTCATTGTTTTCCACGTATGACTGTAATTTTGTTTTTGTGATTAGGCAACTAGTGGCAATGGTGGTGGTCCAAGCAAATCATATCGCAAAGTCGCCCCCTTAAAGTTAATGCGTTAAATGAATGATGTATAAGTACTTAGATATTATTTATTCATCTACGGTCAATAATGAAACATTTGTTCATAGTTCCACGAAATCATAAGATAAAATATTCGCTGATAACTAGCTTTTTATCCTTGATCTAACAATTTCGAGCATTTAATAATATCTAGAAACGAGTTGTTTTTTAGAAAGTACTAAAAATTAAAACCATAGCGTCCAGTAAACATTTGAAACTACTTAGATTACTATTATTCTTACTACTGCATAGGGCTGGAACCTTTGATGTAACTGTAACACTCGGAGTAGTTTCCACAAACACCAAAACACTTTCACTTCGCTCGACGCGCGTTTCGCCAACCAAGTTGGCATCATCCGGAGACGATTAAAACTGAGTTTTAAACTGAGATTAAAACAGTTTTAATCGTCTCCGGATGATGCCAACTTGGTTGGCGAAACGCGCGTCGAGCGAAGTGAAAGTGTTTTGGTGTTTGTGGAAACTACTCCGAGTGTTACTATTATTCTTGAATGCCTCTAGATACCTTATTTCAAATCAAAGTATGACACCTTAATAATAATATTATTGAAGTACCTACATAATAACAAAAAAAAGCCAGCCGAAACATCTCTGGGTATTCTTGAGGTATCGAATTGAAATTAACAGGGCTAGACAAGATTGTGCTGTATCTAATAAATCTTATTGGAACACCATTCGGTATTACATAGGATAACTTCGGGATTAACCAGAAACAACCCCGACTTGATTTTTTAAATGGAACATCCTGTATATTGTTACATATTTGAATACAGCTTTTCCTTCCATATTCTCAAACACAATTTAATAGTTTTTTCCTCGATAACAACGGGAATATTTAAGAAACATTCCATGAAGTAAATAACGACCCACAGAAATATTGAATATGGCCGATATTGATATTCCCTATTTTCATCAGTTAATAAAGGAAGTTATTGAGAATTAAAAGTTACTGATGACATAATCTGTATATTTCTGTAGTTTTTGGAGAGGCAGCATAACGAAAAATATCGTTCACTTGTATCTTGTATCACCACTAAAGAAATCTCAAGCCCATAAAAAAATGACCTGTATTTAATAAAGTATCCGTAACGAAATACGGAGAAATGAAACATGGACAAATCCCAAAAAGGGGGACTTTCTAATTTATTCGTAATTACCTACGCCTATAAAATAAAATGTAAGCATTTATGTTTCATTTTTATCTTTTTCATTTTTTTTTCATCCAAAATTGTATTGGCTAGCAGTGTATTTACCTTGAATCGTTGTTTTCAACAGTAACGCCTAGGACATATTTGTTATTAAATATTTTCTTCCATGCTGTGCTGGATATCTTCACATTATCGTCATCCATTCGCATCGTACAGCTATCCATAATACTTTTCAAAAACTCCCTCCTGTCGCACAAAGTAAGCCCAAGTTTGGTATTGTTTAATTTAATTTCTTCTAGTTTATTCAATAGAAAACTCTTGATTTTATCATCTTCAAACTCATCATCCGAATCTAGATACATGGCGAGTCCTGAAACATGATTCATAAGAAATTATGAGTGAAAATAAACAGAAAATTTATACCGTTGAAACAAATAAAATATTTTTAAAAAAAAAACAGAACCGACTTCTAAAAAACGGCACTAAAGAGTAAAAAATAATTACGTTATTCCGTTTTTGAAGGCGGTTATAAAAGGTGACTAGGGGATTAATAGTTATGTATCAATCAAGTTATCGATACTTGATTTATAATACAAAAGCATCTAGATCTCGGCCTCGTATTTTGGAGCAGACCAATCGTCATGCATATTTAAATATATTCTTGTGAAACCAACTGGTCGTTCCTGGGGCACCTTTTGCCGTATACACGTACTTTACAAGCTTTTATTTAACTTGCTATGTATGTATGTAACTATGTATGTTTGTTCGGGTCAAATCTTGCAACTGAATTTTAAAGCAGTTATCCTCAACCGATTGAGCTGAAATTTTTGAACACATCACTGTAAATCTAATATGGCAGACTCCCAAAGATGGCGGACTAATTATCTTATATGCACTTCCTTGATATGTGTATGATATGGAAGGATTTTCCGAGGAGAATTCGAAAATAAAATGATGTATATAGACTTCCATAAACTATGGACTATGTTTTTTATGCGCCCTCATGATATGGATATCAAATGATAGGGCTCAAAGGGAAAAATTCAAAATGGCGGAAAACAAGATGGCCGCTATACCAATTTTAAAGACACGGCAAAGGTTAGCGATAGTTTGGTGGTACTCGAGCAAATGTTGTAGGGACCGATAAGGGTCAACAGCTGTCGATAAAAAAATTTCAAGATGGAGATCAAAAACTTAGTTGCTCCAATCCGTCTGAAATGTTGCTATCCCAGAGTTTTGGAGTCCCCGATTACTATTTAGGGGTGGAATTGTTCCGGTCAAATCTTGCAACTGAATTTTAAAAGTACGCCTTGGCTGGCTGTCTTCATACTACGACGTGTGTAATTTGGCGAGATGGGAGTCAATAACATCGGTTTGCAATCTGTGTAACAAAAGCGAAGCTCCAAGAGCAAACCCGAAATTGTGTTGCGTTAGGCAACAGTAAGCATCAAGCTGAATTAGGTAGAGTTAAGTAGATTCAAATATAGGTCTCCTTGTTGAAGAAGTAGACTGTACTAAGTTAACAGACAAACGACCATGTAACAATGACGCATTAAATAAAATGAACAGACCTAGAAAGAGGTGGGGTTTTCTTAAAAGGTTGGTTTATTTAACTCCTATTTAAAATATAGAGAATTAAAGAGATTGCATTGACAGCATGGTCAACTATTAGAAATACACCCGGATTATTTCAAAGAATATGGAATATAATGAGACGAAAGTGGAGTAGTGCTTTTTTGCGGAGGGGGCCATTTCAATTTCATTATGATTTTTGTGATTGATATTTTGATACCATTGTTATTAATTTGTTACTGTTCTTTGTTACAATAGTACACCTATTTTATATTGTATTGTGGTATTTTGTAATTTATAGTTTCATTCAATTAAATAAAATTGTATTTTTTTTATTAAAGTCTATTATTATAGTAACTCTCTATAGATTAGAGAACACAAGAACAATAATAATACTTATCATAATGACTTTCTTTGACAACAGCTTATTTGACTATTTTACCGAATAATCTCTCGGTGAATTTACTTGAAAGGCAATGTGAATATAATTTATTTTTGTGAGAAAACAATCAATTTCTCGAAGAAAACTCAAAGGACAAAATAGTTGCAGGTTGAAGCCATCTTTACATATCAAATTTTTAAATAACAAGAAATATCGACGCGTTAAAAAGTTCTAAAAAATATATTATAGGGGTTGGTTTTTGTACATCACAGGGTTACAAAAATTGTCATAAACTGTCATTTTATTAGTGCAAAATTTCAATTGTCTGCTGCAAAATTTCATTCTTCCAATTTCTTCCCTAGTGGAGAAAATAAATATTTATATATTCATTATATACTTTTGCCCCAACTTTAGAGGGCTGTAACTTGGAGGGGAAGGGGTTTTGGAAAAAAAAAAAAAAATATATATATATATATATATATATATATATATATATATATATATATATATATATATATATATATATATATATATATATATATTTGTGAAAAGTAATCTTGGGTTTGTAACATTTTATTACACAGAAAAATAAGCAAATAGACGAATAATAAGGAATATACACTTACCAGTGCTATATCTGGACATACACACGGAAACGAACCACTTAGAAGTTGTACAAGTTCTTTCACCTTCATTGAGGATCTTCAGAGCAGTGTACGATTTGTTTCATTGATCATTTATACCTGAATTTAAAATATTAATACTCCAACACTTGCAGTGACGTTTTATGACATCAGTTTTTGACGGAAGTGAAATTCTTAGAATACATATTTGAGTTCCGTCAAAAACTGATGTCATAAAACGTCACTGCAAGTGTTGGAGTATTAATATTTTAAATTAAAATATAAATGATCAATGAAACAGATTGTACACTACTCTGAAAATCCTCAATGAAGGTGAAAGAACTTGTACAACTTCTAAGTGGTTCATTTCCATATGTATGTCCAGATATAGCACTGGTAAGGTTATCTTCCTTATTATTCGTCTATTTGCTTATTTCTCTATGTAATGAAATGCTACAAACCCAAGATTACTTTTCACAAAACAAATATGAATAGCAAATAACTTTAAAGCTAATATATATATATATATATATATATATATATATATATATATATATATATATATATATATATATATATATATATATATATATATATATATATATATATATATATATATCTATATATATATATATATATATATATATATATATATATATATATATATATATATATATATATATATATATATATATATATATATATATATATATATATGTTATATTGCTTGTCGCAATAATAACTTTTTAAAAAACTTTATTACAGAAAATGGATAGTTGCAACTATCCTGATGAAAAATAAATATGAGTGAGTTAAATTTAGACTTTACTGTTTGAATACAGATACTACACTTGTCGTTACATGGTACTACACTGAATACAATTTGCTTTGAAATGTTCTTTTATAAACTATATAATGCAAGTTCAGCATGCAGGTGGGCAAGCGACAGCTTGGTCAACGGCTATTCTGCATTATGTGCTGATAAGCAAAATATAATGCCATGAGAAAGGATGTGTCATATAATATGCACTGATATGGAAATCTTATCTGAGTAACGCTAAATAATAAAATGTAAGTTATTATAAGCTGCTATGAGTTTCATATAACAACTCCCTTCTTATAAAAAAAGTTGATGTTATACATCGACTTTTAAATTCAAGTTACATAATACGAAATATTGAAATAATAAAACTAGATAAAATACAGATAAAGAATATTTAAATTATATAATATAAAATGATAAAAATAAGTTCTTTTCAAAAATGACACTGAGATGCACCAGTTTTTCAACTGTTCACTTCGATGCACTCTTCGTCGATTTCATCTTCGCGGTGTATGGGTGGTCTTCTCCTTGGAAGTAGCCTGGTGAGGACACTAAATCTGCGATTTGGTGGAGGTGGAGGTGATCCAGATGCTTCAATGGATAGTCTTCTTCTTCGTCGGCATTTGCAGGATACATATAAAATTATAATGCAAATAATAAGCGTAATAGTTAGATAGGTAAACCACGAATAGTGTTTTTCGATGAAGGGTTGGTTAATGATGTCATCTAAGTCTCTGGAATATTGGTCGAGTTTATGTTTCGCAATTTCCAATTCTTCCACGTTGAGGTTGTTAAGATTTAGTGGTTTAAGCTCTGGCAACTTTAGTTTGTCTGGCATTTTGCTGCAACAGTCGAATGGAATTAAGACTGGATGAGGGTTGTAATTTGTTTCCAAATACTCTTTGGTGCTTGCTTGGACCTTAGTGATCCCAATAAAGGCACTGCAGCCAGGTTGTAATTTCAGGATTGAGTTTTTGTAAATAAGTTCTGTTACTGAACTTTTCTTGGGACAGCTTATCGTGATGTGTAGAGGTTCAGAGATGATGGTTAACCACATATTAGCTTCAAGCTCTTGGACATTATAGCCTTTACTTAATATCAGTGAAGTAATACAGTTTTCTGGTATCCTTTGTAGATTTTTAAATAAGCGTGCTTCACAGGTAGCGTCGTTATCAATTGGGTATGCAAATAAGTTTGAACATAATTTTGTGCCATAATTTAGTGGTTTGCAAATACTTGGATCAGGAACGGGTACATACATCAAAGAATCATCGTCTTTCGCGATATATTTATTTGTGATAGGTAAAATGTGATGTAAACCAGTTCTATTATCCAAAATAGGAATGGGATACAAATGATAGAGGGTGTACGTTTGTTGTTCTACCAGGGGTATTCTTAAAACAAATACTAAATCTGAATTGGATTGAAATGCTTCTAGTTCTATTATGTCTAGATACTGAGCAATGTTTGAAAATCTGACAGGTAAAGGTAAATTATTCTTATGTAAATTTTGAGAAATTTCCTGTAATGAGGTAATTAGATCTCCTGGGGTAATAATAGAAGTATGGATTATTTTTAAACGTGCAAATGTCACGGAGTTTAAAATGTCATTTAAGTTATCTTCAATGTACAAGTAACTTTCCATGAGTTGTTCACAAATTCCTAGAAATTTTAATTTCATGTAAATAGAATCAGTTTTATCATTTATACTGATAATAGAGTTTTCTATTTCTTTAATGTCTCTATTGAATGTTTCTTCGTCAACACGCAACCTTTGGATAGTGATGTTAAAATTTTTGATGACCGAAGTTGTGACTGAAATTTCATTTTTAATTAAATTTTCTAGTTGATGTTCATCATTGTTCAATTTATTTATACAGTTAGAGTAATATTCTCCATCTGATGCGTCAAGATTACCAGTAAGTGATTTAAATACAGAACCTATACCATTAATGAGTCCGCGTTTATAACGTTTGGTGTCATAAAAGACTTCGTTAAATTTGGATCCAATGGAGGTTGAAATTTGGTTTAAAAGGCTGATATGAGATTTTACTTCTGTTTGAAAAACGTTGAAATTATGGATAGCGGGATCAAACATGTTTAGGATTTGAGATAGGATCTTGTCATTGTTGTCAAATGCTAATTTGATGGATGTTATGTTTTTATGTACCAAAAGTGTCCATTTGTCGTGAGTAATGTCAATCTTAGTGTCTTCGTGATAGTATACTCCTACGGTGTTATTAATTGGGATTATCGTGTATTGTGAAGCTACTGTTCCGATCAGCAGAAGAAACCTGAAAATAAATTAATTTTCGTAGTAAGGCTTCATTCTGTCAAAATTTACTTTTGTTTTGTTTTTGGTTTCAAGATTAACTAATATTGCAGAATTTTGAAATATTTGAATTATCTCAAAGGGACCATTAAATTTGTTTTGCAATTTATTTTTAATTTGTGATTCTTTTACGTAAACCTTGTCTCCTACTTGAAATTCGTAACGATTCTCGGGGACATGTTTATCGAAGCGTACTTTAGCTTTTTCTTTATGCGTCTGGGTTCGAGATCGGGCAACTTTATAATAATGAGATATTCTGTTATTGAGGTCTCGTATATATTTTGTAATCAGGTCTTTTTCGTTGTACAATGTCTCAGGGGGTCTACTGGATGTGTGTCCAAAAATTAACTCAAACGGTGTAAATCCGTGCGTTTTGTTTGCTGAATTGTTGTAACAGATTACAGCGTAAGGGAGGATGTTAAAAGGATGTTCGTCTGGGTTTTCTGCGAGGTGTACTCTTATCATTTCGGTAAGAGTGGCATGAAATCGTTCTAGTGATCCATTCGATTGAGGATGACTAACGCTTGAAATGGTTAATTTGACGTCGTACAAGGTACATAAATCACGGAGTAGGCTATTGTCAAATTCACGGCCATAGTCGCAGTGAATCCTTAAGGGTGTACCATAGTGTTGAAAGTATAGCAATAAAGTATTGACTATTGATTTACTTGTTTTGTCTTGAAGAGCATAAGCTTGAGTAAATTTTGTAAGCTCATCTCGGATGGTCAGTGCGTAATTTCTATTTGGTGCTTCGAAAACGTCTATGTTTATACGTTCGAAAGGCGTCTTTGGTGTTTCGGTAATCACTAATGGGTTACTGAGATTTTTACGACACACTTTTGATTTTTGACAAATTTCGCAATTTTTGATAAATTTCTCTACGTCTTTGGTTAAGCCAGTCCAATTGTACTTTTCTTTAATACGTCTAATGGTTTCATTTATACCTCTGTGTAAATTATTTTTACCTGAGTGATGTTGGTCTAGTATGATAGGAATTTCGTCTTTGTCCGGTGTTTTGACGATATTTTGGCAAATAACTAATTTTAAATCTTGTTCGGCAAAAATAAATGAAAGCATTTCTAATATTGGTAAATCTAAATTGTTTTCTACATGAAAGGTTTGAGAGAGATCAATTTCGTTTTTTAATTTGTATAATAGGATGAATAAACATTCTATTACTCCGTCGAAAGGCAAAGGGACTATAAAATACCTTCTTTTTCTCACAGATTTGCTAGATACTGTGTTAACTTTATAGGTTGTAAAATCAGGATTTTCCTCAAATATATCTTCTATTATTTTATAATGAAGATCTTCTAACTTATTTTGTTTGAAAAAGGTAATGATATTTTTATGGTCTCGGTCTAATAATTGTTTATTTGTAAATTTTATTTTTGAATAATCAATTAAGGATTTTGTCTTGTATAAGTTAACAAAAGTTTCGAATTCATTTGAAACTTGTTCTTTCGTTATTTCGTCAGAATTAGGTTCATCTTCGTCATTGATTTCTATAGTTTCGTCTTCATCTGAATTGTTTGCGGCTAATATTTTGAAATTTAATTTGGAACATTCTTTAAAATGATTAATTTTTATTCTAGAAAGAGCATCGGCGTTCTTATTGATTTTGCCGGGTTTGTAGACTATTTCGTAATCGTACTCTTCTAGTTTCAAGCGCCAGCGAGCGAGTCTGCTGCCTGGATCTTTGATTGAGAAT